>BMAO01008832.1:0-22173 GCA_019973975.1 Trichonephila clavata | reverse complement strand
GTGTGTGTGTGTGTGTGTGTGTGTGTGTGTGTGTGTGTGTGTGTGTGTGTGTGTGTGTGTGTGTGTGTGTTGTGTGTGTGTGTGTGTGGTGTGTGTGTGTGTTGTGTGTGTGTGTGTGTGTGTGTGTGTGTTATTGTGACAGTTTGTCATTTTCTTTTTCATTGGAAATTTAAAAAGTTTAAATAATTGTTGAGAACCAGCTACAAATTTTAAAAACCACACAGTAGTGTTAGATTGTTAGTATTTTTTAATCGACTCATCGACAGGTAAGAAATTCCTACAAAGTAGCAGACTACAACATATTTTATAAAGCTGTAGAATTAAGAACTGTTCTTTTCCACTGTTCATTGTGATTCAATTTTTAAAACACCTACCAAATTTAAAATAGATAAAGCAGTTATATTAAAACAATGTTATAAGAAATATGAACTAAAAATCAACAAGCTTAAGTAACACCTATTTTAAACATAGATTACATAATTGAGTCTTGATTTTCCCAAAAACATTGTGAGAAATAAACAAAGCTCGATTGCGTTTTAAATAAAGTCTGAAAGTATTCACGTGATCTAACGTAAGAATTAAGAAGGGTGTATGCCATCTTAAATGTCTCCCTCGAGATTAGACCATAATTCAAAATTAAAATAACATTATGCTCTTAGAATACAATACAAAGTTGTAAAAGAAATAAACAATCCTTAAATACACAGAATGTTGCAACATTTGTCAAAATTAATTGATATTGTTTAGTAAAAATACAGAGATTAAGAGTTTTCTCTTTGTTTATTTTCAATACTGAAATTCCACCCTATTGAGCAACTAATTATGCTTAAATAAATAACAAAACTAGAGAAATAATTAATTTCTGGGGAACACAAAGTACACAGATCATGAGAGAATATTAAAGGTACAATATTTTTCTCGCTTAGAGAAAAATAATATCAGCTAATGCCATACATTCCACAAAACAGAATATTTTCGAATGTAAGATAAAACTAAGATATCAAGCATTTGTTTTATCTTTCACATTAAAACAAATGTAAAAGATGAACAAACATTCTTTAAAAAATTTCGTATCATCCATGAATGCATTAAGGCTTAGGATATTTTTAACTATTGCTGAACTCGATGAAGATAAGGATGCTTTTTCAAAGCTTACGTATTAAATATCTTAAAAAAAGAATATAGACATATTGTTTTGTTATTCTTCTAATTAGAAAGCAATAAAAGCGTATTTATATACTTTGAAAGTTCTGTGTAATGAATATACAGTATTATAAAATTCAGAGTAATTGGTATGTTTATTTAAAAGCTCTCTCCATTTTTATGCGCATTTGCAATCACACGCACAAAAATTTTCCATTTTATCCTTTTAGGTTTCATAATAAAATATATATCATTTTTATGTTTTATGTTATATTTAGAGTTTCTAAAACTGGAAGTGCCTTTTTCTTTCCTTTTTTTATTTGATCTTATCCTTAACAAAAAGAAATCACGCTGAAAATATTTCTTATTGCCGACTGCTTATTCTAATACCGTTATTAATAAATTATTCATGACTTAAAAAATTGCAACCATTTTTAGAATCTATAAATATTTTTACCGAATATTTTTGGCAATACATGTCAAAACTGACTATAAAATGGCTAGGTGATAAATCAAAATGTTAAAAAACACGTTAAAAATAGAGAATACGTTTTACAGCTATCGATTAATCTCAAAATGGTTTTAACGAAAAATATTATTTTTGAAAAATATATCACTAGTTTTGTTCCATTAACATTTTTATTGTTCTTGTATTAAAATTCGATTCAAGTTATTGAAGATGTAAAACTACATAAATTTAGGTTTCAAATCGATGGGCTAAATTCATGTGACGTCATAGTCGCGTGTCATCAAGTTTTCAGCTAATCATTTCATTAATTCATGTGACGTCATAATCACGTGATGCATCCAATCACATGTTTCCAATCAGGCAGTTCATGTGGTCTGCTGTTGCCAATTTCTGTTTTTTACTGAAACTTTCATATAAAACGTACTTTCTTGCCAACAATAACAAAATGCATTTGAATTAAAAATATCCCTATAATTATTTTTTTGAAAAACTATTTGATGAATATATATATATACTTGAACATCTAAATTCAATTACAAAATTTGGAATTTTAACTAAATTTTACAAATAGAACAACTGGAACAAATTTAATGTCATCTTTTAATTGAACGGAGAACACGTGATTGTCTTTATCATGTGACCATCAAGAACTTAGCTCATTGCATAAAAATTTATATTGCCTTATTTGATTGCATTTATTAATTGAATCAAACACCAATTACTTGGAGCTCTGAAATTTTATTTTATTTCTATAAAATTTAAACGTTACCTTCAAAAATAAACGGAATGTGACAGGCCTTTAGTAGCTTTAAGACCATAAATACCTCCATTACAAGAATTTTAAAGCGTTATTTGTATATTACAGCGTCTTTCACTTAAATTAAAATAGGATTGGTAGTAATTAAATCTTCCTTTGCGAAATCGTTCTGAAATTACGGTTTAAGAACTGATTGCACTCGCTTTACATATTACATTTTTATTTACCAGAAATGTTGAAAGCAATGGGAACGTGACAGACTTTTTGTTGCTGTGAGTCCTGGATTACTCCCCATTACAAGAATTTAAAAATGACAGTAAACATAAAAGTACAGCTTACAGTATCTGAGCAAATGCATTTTAAATTAAAAGGCTTCCTAAGAATAGCACAAGTGTAAGCACTTCAGAACAGAATCAGAAATTTGTTCCAAAACAATTCGTATGCTTAATTATTGAATAACAAGGATATTTAAAGAGACATGGTACGATTATGGTAGTATAAGAGACATGGTAGTATTTTTGATTAAATAATTTTCAAATTCTTTTTTTGCTTGTAACTTATGTATATGTACTAAACAGATCCCTATTTGTGCTCAAACTCTACAAATAGATCAAAATATTTAATGTTTCAAAGAAAACTTAAAAATTTATGTTGGAATTTTAAAATGCTACTCCTCCTATACAATATTAGACATACACACGTGAAATTTAGTTTGTTGTTTAACAAACAATGTGTAAAAAAGTTGGAATGAGTTTTTTACTAACATGATTGATCTTCATAAAATACTATTTTATATAGATATTTATTGAAAATTCGTTAAAAAAATTTATAAATTCTAAATTTAACCATTTTTTCAAAAAATTAGTACTGCTTTGATATAAAAATGCATATCAACTTTTGTTAAATTTGCTTGTAACAATTGGTAGAGAATATATCAAAGCATTTGACTCGATACAAAAAAATTCTTAACATTTTAAATGAAGATAAATCAGTTATACTTTTCTTTATGAGATAAATCAGTTTAAAGTTTTTATTTGCAATTAGGATGTGTATGAAAGCGAACATATTATTTATCATTATCCTGGATATTTTGCAGCATTCAAATTATGTGAGATTAAAGAAAATAATATAAAAAGCAATTTAGGCTAAAACATATTATTTTCATTTTGAACCAATTTTTGTCAATTAAATGTTCTGTGTCCTTTAAAACATATAGATTTATATTTATTATTCAGATTCAAGATATATGTATCGCACTTCCGATTAATTCCATATCTAATCCTAATAATAGTAACAAAATCTGGATTATCAGTAGATTTCAACGAGTCTTAGACATTGCTTTCATAACGATTTTCCATCTTAGCATGTTATATCCTCGGTACTGATCTTAATTAATTATCCAACGCCTTTACTCCATCCACTCTAGCCTGTTAAATCCAGGAGACAAAGCTCTCCTTAACACCTGTATCAATCTCGGCTGTTGTCCTGTCAAAGGCCAAGGTTTGCAGTTTCAGACCGGAAGAGGTTCAGTGCGTGCTAACTTCATTTTGACGAGGAGAGAATGTGGGATTATGCTTCAATTCACAGGAACTCGGGGTAATTTTGCAACTGGCATTCGCTTATGTTAAAATGGATGAATAATTGGTTTTATAAGCGTGTAATGTTAACATTTAAACGAGAAATGGTTAGTTTGTACTTAAACTGATTTTGAGAAGTGGTCTTGCAGGTTATTAAGTAATGGTGTTTACTTGAATTAAACTGTTTAAAATGATTTTATGATTATAAATTTATTTTATTTTCACTTCCATTTAACTTACCTTAGTTGTAAATAAATCGACATGCAATATAAAAGCTTTCATTTTGTATTTAGGCAAATGTGGGAGAAATATTAAAAAAAGAAAGAATTCATTAAATAATATAGGCTAAAAAATCGGAATAAATGTGCATATCAGGGTGGCCAACCGCGGCACGCAGGCACAGTGTGCACGGTGGTGACTTATTGAAAAATATGAAAATATAATTATAAAAAAAAGTTTTTTTACAATTTTATTAAAATGTGGTTGTCTCAGGAAAAAACCTCAAAATTTATTTTAAACACAATTAATTGAAATACAATAGAAAATTATCATGTAAAGCATACTCCTTCCCCGTTACATACCCTGGCTTCCCAAAAGGAAATGCACTCGCGAGATTTTTCAATTTCAGGGAGCGCGTGTTTTTTAAAATATAAAATCTTTCATCTCTAATTTCAACGTATCTCTTAAAAATTCAGCGGATTTATGAACTTATTGTTGTGGAGAAATATGTTTATTACTTGGTCCGCCATACGACACTCTTCATCTAGAACCGGGGTGACATTACGTCAATCGCGATCGACTGGACATTTGGGGCCAGCCAAGACATTTTGGGGTGACCGCCTAAGGATTTTACCAGTTAGTAGTTTCCAGGAAATTCAAGATTCAGACTAAGCATTCTACTGACTATAACAACAAAAACTAACTTTAGATAATTTTTTTTAATTTTTTTTTAAATGTATTTTGAAATGTTTCATAATAAAAGTATTAGTTGATATAATTATATTTGGAGCTATTATTAAGTTTTAAACTTGCGTTTTGCTTTAAACGCGGTTTTAAAAGTGTTGTTTTTTATTTTAGTTCTGTAGGTGAGTACATATTCCGTACTTATTATTAAGTAATAATAATAACCTTTTCCTTACCCCCACCACACCTACGACATTGGGCAGTAGCACACACAAGAGTTTTTAAAGGAAGGGGTCGAGGGTTGAAGGTCTACCATTTTCGTATCATACCCCAATACGCAGCTAAACATGTTTTTTTTTTTTAATTTGTAGATTGTCGAGAACAAAAAACAGCAAAAAATAAATTACTGAATAAATTATTAACATTAATAAATAAAAAAATGACAAGTATCAAATATTTAATTACATTTTACGTAATATATATACATGGGACTATAATTAATTGGTAAAAAATGAAGGGTTATGATGGAGAGTCTGGACCAGTGGACCACTTCTACCCCCACCCCTTGCTCCCTTGGACCCCACTGACACTGGGTGGACCGCAACTCCTTGAAATAATTAGAAGTAGCCCACACCCTGGAAAAGTCTGCTCCACCTGGTGGTGGTGGTGTGGTTTTGTTAGAAGAAGAAAGTTAGTATAGATAAAATCTACTTCAAGCTTTGTCAAATGCAACATTGAATATGTAGAAAATGCTAATGCTTCTACTTAGATTTCACAGTTTGGAATTTACTGATTCATGCTATTTTAGAAAATAAATTATATTTTTTTATTACAAGTGTACTGTAAATATTCCATTCAATTTAAATATTTTAGTTTTATTAGAGAATGCATATGTTTCGGGGTATAATATTGCAGCCAGGATTTTTTAATACATGAATATTGAGCTGGATAGATCATGTTACTTTAAACATTAAGTTTCTCTGTGTGTGTTTGCACATTACCTATTTAAAACTTCAATATATAATGTGTAAAAATAATACAAAATAGTTTATATCAATTGGAGCATCGCAATATTCCAGTTTTATTTTTCAATTGTCTCTCATGCTTTGAAAACTTATTCTTCAGCACCACTATCATGTTTAGCAATACAAAAATATATATATATCTTTCTGAATCCTTATATCAAGTTTCTTCCAAATAAAAATCGATACTTTTAAGCCATGATTTAGAATTATGTTTCATTGTGAATATTTTTGTGTGAAATCTATTTATAGGGACCGTTTAAATACTTCTTTTTAAGGGATATGGGCCTAATTTTTCCGCTTTAAAAATGTAAGGTATTTCTCGAGAAATTCAACCATGATAATGAAACTTTTCCATTACTGTTTTGGAAAAAAATCAGACTCATTTCTTCAAAACTTAATGTCAAAATTGGCAATTACAAGAAGAGGCAATTTAAATTCATTACAATATTTTTTTATATTGATAACGTCATGTTTGTGTGTTTCTCTCAATATGTATTATGATGAACGTCAAAGTTGCAAGTTTTCTTGATTTAAAATTTTTAGTAATAATTTTCCACTAAAATGATTTATCAATGCCTTAAGAAAAATCTATTTTTATTTATATATCTACCAAAACTTATTTAAACACTTAACTATAAATTACTTTTCTTCACAGGTTTCATACTAAAGATTTATAGTTTCACTTTTATAATAGAGCATTAGACAAAAAATTTAAATAACATAATTTTTTAAAAAATTTCGGATTTAGTAGAAATAATCTAAAAATAACACAATACATGGGCTATAAACAAAATTCTAACTCCAAGAAGTTGGGCTGTATAATCAATTTTCGGGAAGGGTGTTTGTACATGTGGAAGATGACGTCCATTCATATTTCATGCTTAACGAATAATAGCTCCTCTATAAACATGCAAATAATACTAGATTTAAACACGCGGTATAAATTTCGTAAATGTTATTTATCTTCCGGATTCAGTATTATGATCTAGATTTGGATCAAGAATGTCTTTTGGGAGACGAAAAAGGCACTTACTGAATTAGAACTAAACCATTTAACAGCACCAACGAAAAGATTGACATTCTTTTTATGATTTTGCAGAAAGTTTAGTTCGGACGCATAATTATTTGTTAGTAGCGGTCCCCTTGGAAGATTTCGTCAAAAGAAAACCGCGGTCCAGCTACAACTCGGGCCACTATTTTGTGATAAGACCGTATATTCTCCGCATCATATTGCATCTGCAGTAGAAATTCGACCTTTTATTGGCATCAGAGATACATAACGAAATGTAACAAATCGATTACTTAAGGGACAGCTTCCCAGCCACAGATTCTCTGTAGCACCATGTCATGAACTCTAAATCCCTGTAAACCGGTGGATTTCAATAATATCTATCTAGAACTCATTATTGGCTGAGTGGAGACATGTTACGTTCTTAACCGTTTCTGTCTTGATTCAAGTGATAATCATATGGCTACATGAAGACCTGGTGAGGGCTTGGAATTAAATTATTTGCAGCATGAATACAGTGAACCTACGCCAGAAGTAATAATCTAGAAAGCAATTTCCTATGATAACAAGATAACTCCCCTCTCTATCTATAGTCCGTTGTCAGCAAATGTGGAGGTCAGATCGATGACTTTAGTAGTTGTAATGCCATCCTTAATTACTATTCCCGGAGATATTTTCCAACAGGATAACGTCCATCACCATACCGATACTACTCACCATTATAGTCTACGAAGTATCAAATGTTATCTGGACTCCCAATATAAGTAAATCTTCCTTCCGCTAAGCACTTATAGGACATTATTGGATTGCAAATCCAGTATCATCCACAATCAGCACGGATCATTGCTAGTTTGAATGAACAAGTGCAATAAACTTAAAATTCCTATCCCAAGAAATAACCTACAACATCAGTAAAATCCAATGTATTCATGTTTGCATGCTTGCTTTTAAAATCGGGGTGATTACAACCGTTATTAATGAATCGCTATTTCACATTTAAAATGTTTCTTTTTGTAATTTGAAATCGAATCTGTGACTTTAAAATTTAAATAAATATTACATCTAAGCAACTAAATTTAACTCCTCTAAACTAATTTCCTTTGAAAGTTGGGATTAATTAGTGTGTATCAAATACACGGAATCATTTGTTGCACAATACTGAATGGGCAAAAAGTCCGTAAAAACTTTATAAAAATTCAGAAATTAAAAAAAAATAAGAAATGGTTTGCAGGTTTAGCATCGATAAGTCACGGGATTTTTTTTAGGTTAAGAAGAAAAAATTCAAAAAAAAACACGATAGGCGGATTTTTGTACATAAGTGAATGAAAAGACTCGCAAATAACAGAAGTAACGTTACCAAATCATTTATTACAGAAGCATAGGCTCCACATATCCACCACCACAAGGGATGACACATTCCAAGCGTGTCACAAATCCAACAACGCTAGAGTGCAGAATAACCGCCTGTATAAATGACAGCTCTCGGGGGATCGCATCTTTCAATTCCGATAGATTGGATGGACGGGATTAATAGTTCTGGGAATTTTAATATCCCCCCATCCAAAATTCTACTGGAATCAGATCTGGAGACCGAGGAGGACATGCAAACTTGCAACGTTTTTGCTAATGATTCTTAGACTTGGTCGTCCGGATCCTACAAGATCCTCGAACGATCCAGTTTCCTCAAATCGTGCGAACAAACTTTATGAGGCATACCTCTGTTGAAAGTTCTTTACCAATCTTCACATTTTTCTGAGATCAGAATTTACGCAGTGCAATAGTCGCTGATTCCATGTCCATGAAAAACAGCTTCACCAACACAGCTTTGTCTTTCTCGCTCAGCTTCCTTGTTCACTTAGTTGGCATGCAACGGAGATGGATCAAGAGCATCAGTATTTGTAATCGCCCTTCTCATTTGCATATTTCCAACTCAGTCATTTGTACGAGCGCCATCTGTCGCCAGCTTTTTTTATCTCAAAAAAAATTCTGTGACATATCGATGCGAAATCTGCAATTCGTTTTTAAAATGCTTATTTTTCCGGGTTTAAAAACTTTTTAAAGTTTATACGGACTTCTTGCTCACCCGTATTATGTTGTTTTCAAATTTTCAATTTCTTTTAATACTGTGTTTATAAATATATCAGTTGTTAGGTTTACATTATTTGAACAGTAGTGACACAAATAATAAATTTATCATTATATTTTTATATAAAAAGTTTTTGCAGATAATTTTTATAAGCATACGCTGGATCTTTCCCATTATTGTGCATTGACTTCTTAAAGAAATGATATGTGGGCCGTGGGTAGCCTAGTGGTTAGAGCAGGCATGTCAAACTCATTTGAGCTATTTTATTTTAAGTTGAGGGCCACATGTTTTAAGTGTTAAAAAAATTAATAAAGCAGAGTTTTAGAATGATTATATTCTATATTTATAAAACTCAATGTATTATAATTATACATACATAATAGTTTAATATTTCATTTTATTTTTCAGATTGTGTTTCATAGAAAAATAAAAGTTATAATACGAAATACAATTTAATATTACTTTTATAGAACATATTTAACATCTTTTTCCCCCTCAAAACAAATCAAAATTTAGGTTATCATATTGAACTGATGTAATTTTTAAAAAATGATAAATGTTGATCATTTTATCTTGACCTTTTTGAATTTTTCATTAAAGGAAAAAGTTTCTCGCATAAATAAATACTTCCAATCATAGCCACTGATTATACGCGTAACAAATGATAACATTTTAAGAAACCTATCAACAGATGAATAAGTACAAAAACCTAGATTTTCAATTTTCAAACATTTTTGCTTCAGCAAAGAATCAACAGATTTCAACTAATTTCATTTGTAAGATTTCATCAACAATTTCATTATCGATAGAGGAAGTTAAGAAATGAAATTGTAATTCAAAATTTTTAAAATCGAAAATGTTCGATCGAATTCCATTTCTAATAATTTAATTTAGTGAGAATATTCTGCAAACTTAAATTTAAGTGATTTAATCAATAGATTTTGAAAACTTTCAAAGTGAGACAAGTTCTCTTTCTGTTTGTAATAATTTTTGTTTGAAACTTATTTTTTTCAAATAGCATTGTAACTAAAGGATTTTTACCTTGAAGCTTAAGTTGACTAGTAATATCAACTGAGAAAGCTAGGGGCTTTACCCAATGTTAATCCTTTAACTCAGCAAATTTTTTTGTTTCCAAGAAAATGATTTCATTCAGCAATTTAAAAAATTGTCTTAACACTTTATGACTCGAAATCCATTGAACTTTTGTAGAATATGTTTGACCAATAAATTCATATTCTACATTTTCCAGAAATGAAGCAAATCGACGATGCTAAAGTCTACATGCTCGAATATAGTTTACAATTTTGCTAACTATTTTAAAACATGACCAGTATCTAAATAATGCCCAAGAATAGTACTTACTATGGAATAATGCAATGAAAACGTTTAAAATTATTTTTACCATGCTGTTTGCTTGATTCTTTTAATTTTACAACTAGTTAGTAATAATGGTCATGGTAAATGCATTATCAGTTGCACAACAAACGAACTTTTCCAAGGAACACTTCATCAAAAGTTTAAAAAATTCATCAAAATATGCATTATGCATAATGTATGACTGGACTCTTATAATTCTAAACTATTTCATAACCTCTGCTGGTTAAAGAATTTCGACTAACAATTTAATTTTTTTTTATTTGTGCTGGACATGAAACCGTTTATTTCCTTTTTTCCCTCAAATCTAAGTTGCCATCGATTTTAAGCTGCACCCCAAATTCTCAACAAATTTTTGTGAAAAATGAAAAATAATATAAAATGGATTATCGATATCATATTTTACGAAATTAAATAAATTTAAAATGAGAACTAATAAGAAAGGAATAATTAGTTGTTTTATCAGTATTATAGACTATTAATTACATACATGAACCCGAAATTGCTCTAAGTATCCCATCCAACAATTTTCCTCTTCGATTCTAAACGGCACCCAATTTTCAATAGCATTACCATTAGAAAAAAAGTGCGGCTTCGAATCCAACAAATACGGTTATTCTTAATTAAGCTTACGCTTAACGGTTACGCTTTAATTAAGCATTCACTAATAAATTATTTTTAAGTAAATGGTTTCAATTTGTGCTTGCGATTAAAAGTGACAATATATAACGAGTTTTTACAGCAGTTGTATTGTCTTCAACAAATTTAGGGGGGCCGCGGTAGCCTAGTTGTCAAGGTAACGGACTCGATTCATATGAATTCGAGCCTTGTACCGCTGAAGACCCGCCATACAGAGGAGACCGATGCACGTTAAATGTTAAGGGTGAAACGTTCTCCCGTTGGTGTGGTGTGGAAGTTAGGAGAAAGGGTGCCAGCTCAGGTTTCGTCCTCACCTTTGACCATGATCCGCTGCTAAACGCCCTCGAGTAGCTGAACAGCGTGACGTTTATCTCACTCTCATTCACTCACTCAACAAATTTAAACAATACTTTTCTCCTTTCATTTTTGAAGATTTGATTTCAATTCCGGCAAATCGTCTTCACAAAGTTTCGCAACATTTTGTTTGTAATTCGTTTTCTGATGTGTGTCTTAGTGCCTTTTAAAATTATATTCCTTAGCAACTGAATTACAGTTTTTGCATATCAGGCAAAATATTTTATTCTTGTTTTCGACATCAAAATATTGCAGTTCCCATTTTTTTTCGAAAATTATGATGTTCATTTTCAGTTCATCTTTTATTACTCTGTTCTTGAAGTTTGATCATATTTTTATTAAATGCCTTTTTAGTTCATTATGAACAAAAACCAAAATCTACGTTCATTCACAAACGATTGAGTAAACACTGCACTTTTTGTCATGGTCATCTTGGGGGTTTTAAATTTTAAAAAGTAAATCTTCAACTTCCTCTGACGTCAAGCTATTCGCCTCTCGTTGATTGGACACTTGAAGGAGAAATAAAGGTAGCACACACGATGATTCGTAGGGCGATCTATAGCAAATAATATTTTTAATGCATTTACGAGAGTAATAAAAATTCATTTTTCATAGTAAAATTAAATGAAAAAATGTAATAAAATATTAAAAATAATTTTTATTCAAAGGCTATATTTATTATTAAAAAGGATTTTTTTAGAAAAAGAATAGATAGTAGGTTAATATATCGTAAATTTTTAAAAGAGGTTTACCAGAAATAAATTTCAAAATGAAAAAGCCCTTAAAAGTTGATATTTATAATTTTGTAAATTGTCTTCGCGGGCCGCGTGTTTGACATGCCTGGGTTAGAGCATCGGACCCCAGACCGGAAGGCCTGGGTTCGATGCCCAATGTCACCAAATGCCCGCCGAGTACAAATCAGAGAACGTGCTCGTTAAATCTGTGGGTCCGAACGGTGTCGCCATCTATCGTGTTGCATGAACAAAATCGCACTTTCACCCTCTTGGGGGGGGGGCTGAAAGCTTAGGCTAACGACAGGCGTAAAATTCTAGCCCTTAGCCGCGATGAATTTCGTGGGCTTTGATCTGATGTTACTGTCGATCAGGTGGCATAAGCAACAACAACAACAACAGAAATGATATGTGTATCATGTCCTTACATGAATTATAATTTCCTGTAAGAACTCTATTAATTTAACAGCAAAGAAAAAAGGTAGGAAATATATATAAAATAATCTGTATCATGTGATACGTTGAAAATATTCAGTAATAGTAGACTAGTGGCGAAGATTTATAGGATCAGTTCCGGAAAAAAAAGTAAGCTGTCATAAATAAAAATGCTATCATCATAAAATATTTCAAACGACGTGAATGAAAAAATGCAGTGAGAATTTTGCGAACTTTTCTAAAAAACTGTTGACAAGCAATTGGCTGGAATAGCCATGGATCATTTCACTTCAAAAATTTACGGTGATAGTATGATCCTCATGGAATCGCAAGCAAATGATCCGTGTTTTTTAAAATGAAAATAAAGGATTCCATGCTCCGAATATTACCACACGTGACAGGATGTACTCGCAAAACGTATCCTTAAAAATAATTTCCTTGGAAATCAAAAATTGCTTTTAATATGAGTAACTGTCAGATCTAATAACAATATAAAATTAATTCAATTTAGTTAAGTATTATTTATATATATTTGTCATATTACATGTAAATATTCACCAATGACCAAGTGTATAAGCCTCTTCAGAAAAAGGTGTTTGGTTATTCCTGTAACTTGAAGCTAATAGAGGTAGTTCTGCAGTGATGCTTTTAGCGCGTTTTTCACGTAGTGGGACAAAAGCGCTATTAGGACGCAAATTTCGTCTTCGTTCCCTATTTTGTCGTACCTTTTTCCTCAGCCAATAAGCAACCAATTGACCTCGGGTTTTCGGCATTGGGTTGCATTTGTGCCCTAGATGAGCCGAATCATATTTAAATTTTCCCATAGTTTTCCCGAATTTTCCTACAAATTTTCCTGAATTTCGCTAGTTTTGCTTTTTTATAGTGCTGATACAGATTTGTGTCATTATTTCTTTTGAGATCAATAGTAATACATTTAGAGGAGTGGTATAGTACTACTTTCTGTTAGTAAAAAGTTCATTAGTTGCATTATTGTAAAAAATACAACATGTGAAAAACGCGCTAAAATTACTTGGCCATGCCAATGATTGATATCTTGTTTAACTTGTTATAACTGATAAAAACAGCAAAATATTTGTCGTTTGTAAATCCAATTCATATTCCATCCCTTAAAAATGTGAAAAGGATTACTTACCGTAACAAACACTATATTGCCAAATATTAGGGTTACCTAATGTATGATGGCTTTGTTTTCAGAGAGGAAATGGATACTAATATTTCTTGTTTACATGTGACTAAAGTCTTTTCTAATAATCGCTTGATATATTATAAAGAGTAATGGCATATGAATATAAAATCTAAATTGGAAAAAAAATTGTCTTGATTTTTTTTTTATTTAAAAAACAATTTATATACCTTTTTTTTTATTGATATGAAGTTTAAAAAACAAAACTAAAAAGTATAATAATCGTATTGTAAAGGTTTTCCCCTGAAATTCGTTAATGGTTGGGAGTTAGAATGAACACAAGCCATAATCAAAACATATAATTTGTTAATCATTTTATAAGTCTCACAAATTAGGGAAGGAAATGCACTTATAAAAGTATTGGAGCCAAAGTGAGGAAGATAAGATATTTAATATTTAATTATTATAGTTTACTCTTATATGTCTGGTAATAATTGCAACTCCTATCTTAAATAATCGACTTCTGGTCGATTTGATTCTTATTCCAATATCTTACTGACTGAAAACTATCAATTATATCAATTACATATATTAATTAATTAATCGACGATTCGCTCTCGTCTAGCTTTCAATTACTCTATGTTAACCACAAACTTCTATCATCTATAACTACTAACCTCTTTCTCTCTCTCAAACCTGAAAGTTAATGCTTAAATATACGACATGATTTTCATAGATTGCATCTTCTTCTTTGGAAGAAAACTTTCAATTGAACAATATTTAAATTAATAGAATTTCCCCAAGAGGATTTGTAATAGACACGCAAATAGACCCGTTACACTGTGGCTAAGTTTATAAAAACCGTGGCCATTGAATCGCTTAGAATTGAGTTCTGGAGGTCGGCGTTTGAAGGCTGCTGAATATGTTGAAGGCCTCTTAAAGTTATGCACTATTGGAAAACGCTCAATACGTATGAAATTAATGCTTTGTGCAGAGATCAATAAAACATTCAAATGATTAACACTGAAATGCATACGCAAATAATGTGTTCTAGTGGCACCGCCTTCAAGCTCTACGTAAATGTTGAAAGTCATTTTATAAAGGCTGAGGTCTTCTCTCAGGCCCGCCAAGAGGTGTGAGAGGAAGGGAAGGATGACTAGCCATGTTAGTTAACCAATCTATTTATTGAACACACAGATTATCAACAGACAGAATTCAATAAATTCAAACTAAAAGAGATGTTCCTAATCTGAGCAATATTAGACTAAACAACGAGATACGCGATCTATGAGAAGACACCAAATATCGATCCTGTTATATATATATATATATCAGGATCAAATACACTGTCCTAACTATCCAAGCTATAATTCAACTATACTCCGTTTCACCTCAAGTTGGCAGCATTAGGAAGGGTACGATGACCGAATCACAGCCGCTGTCGGGTTACTCTAGGAGAAGAGTGTGACTAAACGAATAAATATCACCATATTTGGCGAGTGGGAAAAAATGCTCTTGAAAAAATTTTTCTTTAAAATTGTAGGAGCTTTTTTTTTTTTTTTTTTTTTTTTGAAAATAGTATAAGCTACTTTTTTAATGGAGATATTTAAGATTAAGGAGAGATTTCAATATGTTTAGAAATATTGATGAATAAACTAGCAAAACTTTTCTCAAACAAATAGTTCAATAGTTCTCAACATATTGGTAGCAACGTTGTTTAAATGAAAAAATACCGTTAAATGGTAATTCATACTTTCATTAACTTGATTTTTTAAGTGACTTAGGCCACTTTCAAAATAAACGGCTCATTTTTCTTTAATTTTCATTTATTACATGCGCTTATAAAATATAAATTTCTATCTCGTTTCTTAAGAATTAATCGCCTTTTCTCGGTTATTACTATTTTAAACCCGTTTGTAATAATTATTCACATTATATGTATAAATGTCGTTTACGTATGTTAACTTAAGATATACAGAAGCATACATTAAAGTTTTGGGATTAATTTGAAAAAAAAACTATCAACATTAAAACTTATTATATTTTATAAAATTTATAGTTTATCTGAAAAAATATCTCCCCATGCATACTTTAAAAATTATGTTACTGACATTATATGCAAAGTTTATGTATTCAGTTTAATATGCATAACTTTTAAGGAGAAAATAATTTAAAATAATTATTTAACAAAAATTATTTATTTTGAAATTTAGACCTATATTTTATTGTAAAAAAGTTCCATTAAAAAATTTTAAAGGGACAATGCTCTTTTATCAGGTATTCCTAAATCAAATTATATATATATATGTATATTTAACACTTCATGTAAGAAGCGCTTAGAATCAAAATGAAAGCATAACACAAGAAAAAATTTACATTAAGATACTTCGGGAAAAAAGATAAGGAGCTCTTTATATAGTGTATATTTTTAAAAACACTGTCAAAAAAAAAAAGTGTGATTTAAAATGTTAAATCAAAAATTAAAATTGTGGAACCATTTGCCTGTGTATTAAATATTATACACACACACATGTTTAAAATGTCAAAAAAAAAAACAAGAACAAAGATAGTAGCACGAGATATCAAAATAGTACATATAAACGATAGCAAAGCGAATGGCGTTGATTTGGCGGGAATACTTAGGTAACTCCGCCAAGAATGTAATCTTAAAAACCGGTTTTTAGCCAAGTGAAGTTTCATCAAATTGTTGTTTTTCAACTGTATTCGTTCACAGGTATTAAGGAATAAATGCTTTTAAGATGTGATTAACTTAAAATATATCCTTAAAATCACAATTTCGATAATACACGAAACTTTTTAACAATTTTCTATGCATTTGCTTTCATTTAAATTCCAAACAAGTTGGAACTATTTTTCAAGCGGATTGTTACATTTTCTACCCTTCCAAATGCTGCCAACTTAAGGTGAAACGGAGTATATATGACCAATCATCACTTTAATTCTTTCTGCTGTGTCTAATCTCTAAAACGTACTAAAAATACAATAATACATGATCGGTGGTCATTTATCCTTCTCACCGCATTCTCTATATCTCAATATCTCTAGCTTGAAAACCTAGACTATATATATCCGACCTAATCTGCATAATCATGGTTGCTTCTTCAGAGGGTTCGTTTCGAGTTACCTCGGATTGATAGACCAAAGATTTCTCAAAAGGATTAATGGAAGGATGCGGATAGATCCGTCACAACTTATAAGTTATAAAATCGTGTTTTTCTGTTGTTCGTGCTTATGGAGATTGCGAATCATCCATCCGAATTTGATGAGTATAGGAGGTACGAGTTGACTGGTGAGAAGAAATGTACCAGATTTGCGCATTTTTGGTTGACAGACAAGTTGTGTACTTCCAAAATTAGGTTCTTTCCATTAGTCCTCTGCATCAGTGGGAAAATTCAGCAAGGCGTTCACTACTATGATTACTTTTTACTGTGCGCAGCAAGTGTATATAGTAGCAAAGGCACTGTCAACTCTGGACACGGAAAGCGAAAAGAGAATACCATTTCTTCTACTATAAGTCACGATTCTAGGTGCAACACCATTATGGACGTATCCATGTCTGGCGACGCAGAGTCAAGAAATATTGCAGGACTTTTAGCTTATGCACTAACTTACTCATCGTTTATCTGGTGTTATGGTTTACAGTACCATTGAAAATAATTACCGCATCATCATCTAATATCATTGGTACACTCAACTTCCATTTATAGATCTCTGGAAATTTTAGAGTATGTTGTCGCCCTATTGGACTTATTTGCAGCCACGTTTTAAGATATACGACTACCCTAACGTGAATTTTGCAAAAATTCACAAATATTTATGATTTTATTTTATAGGTCATCTCACTAGCTTTATTAAAATACCAAGTTATTATTTTCTGTTCACTAGAGCAAAAAATGCAAGTGTTTTACTAAAAGCAGGTGCCGTTTCTTTAAGCAAATATGCATACTTTAAAATACGTTTTCCTCGAAATGTGTTTTTTCGAAACTACTCAAACGGGTACAGCGATTCCTAAACAGTTTTTGAAAATACTTAGCTGAAATTTTTTATGTAAGTTCTGTATGATAGTAGAAGTGTTTTAACTTGCATATTTATCAATCACTGTCTTATTACAAAATTTACAGTTCCTTATGTAAATATAATCACTGTTTTTTAAGCAATTTCATATAATAACTAAAATAAAGTGTTTTAGTTTTTGAAAAATTAAAATATCTCTTATCCTAAAAGTCATTTCAAAAACAAACAGCATAGACACACATCATAATTGAAAAATTGTAAATTGGTTCACAAACATTTAAAACATAATGGGCCACGTTTTTGTTACTTTTTGTAAATTTTTACCATTTGTTTCCCATTTTATAAATAATAATTTCTTTTTCTCTTCTTAATTTTAGCCTATTTTTCTTAAAATGTACTAAACCAATCTAAAGACCACAAAAAATCTTCATATATCCATTTTCTTTTTAAAAAAGTTGTTGCAAGTAGTCGGATACCTTAACTGCCCAGTAGAAGACTGCACCTAACTCCCAATGTTAAACAATGTTTCAGATAACAACAGGTTGCTTTGCTTCTTTAGCTCACCTATGAAATACATTAATCCTTTTACTTCTGTATTTTTAAAAATTTGTTCATTAAATGTGGCTTTGATAAATCTTAACCTTCACGAGGCTGAACTTTTGACATTCAGCATTATAATAGGAGCTACTGAACGATTAAAGGAATTAAGCTATTCAGTTTATGTCTCGTATGGTGTAATAATAAGGAGAGTAAGGTATACGGTAGTTATCTGACTTAATTTATTCATATATAAGGATATTCTTATCATACTCTGAATCTTTCTGGAACCCTCACATATATTGGCAACGCCATCCAACATTGAATACAAGATGCATTATTTCCCTTTTAGAACCATTTTATTTTATATAATATTTTTTCTAATAAGCAATGGGGATAATACAATAGCGTTAAATGTATATATAGCTATGTTTTATACGAAAAGAAATAAGAGCGGGAAAATAGATGAAAAGCAAAAAAAATGGTAGAAAAGAAATGTCCGTAGTATAAAATACAAGAAGTATATTGCAATAAATCTAAAAAGAATTTTTTTGGTTATATAAATTTTTGTAGCATGTACGAATGACATTAAAAAGATAAGCATGTGTTGTTTTTTTTCATTTTACTTAAATTTTAGTTATTGAAGTATGGTAAAGCAAATATAAAGCTTAAGTGTTTTACTATTAGATCCATAGTTTGCAAGAGATATGACTATTCCCTATTGTATTCCTTCAAAGAAAAGGAAAATCTGTCTCGCAAGGAATATTTTACTAAGGCAACTCATTTACAATACGTTTTAATATACGTTTCTTAATGTGTGAAATCGCATTGTGTAGTATAACACACACATAACTGTAACCGAGTTTCCGTCTTTTCCTTTAGACATTTTACTTACAAATGAAACCAAAAATTTTATTTAACATTTATATAGGTGTTTTTGGATTTGACTGTTGGTGAATTTATTCAAGAAAGACTAATACTTAAACAGTTATGTTTCCATCTTCTATTTTTTTTGTTCAAAATGAAAGGAATGTCTGAAATTTCAGTTTATCTTTATAATAAGTTATGTAAGAGATTCAAAGTTATACGACATTTCATGAATATTAAAATAAATAAATAAATAATTCAAAACGTTATGTCTTTTATATATATATATATATTTGTTATAGAAGTAACAAATTGTTGTTAAATTAATTGACTAAGAAAAGTTGCTTTCATTACATACCAGGATCCCGAAAAATATAACACTTTCAAA
Organism: Trichonephila clavata; assembly: GCA_019973975.1. Taxonomy (NCBI): domain Eukaryota; kingdom Metazoa; phylum Arthropoda; class Arachnida; order Araneae; family Nephilidae; genus Trichonephila; species Trichonephila clavata. Next base: position 2,700 of record BMAO01008832.1, on the reverse strand, counting down.
TAAAAATTACAAATAAATAAATAAATATATTGCCTTGTGGTTCTTTTTTCTTCATAAAGAAAGCATTAAAATTTGTTTACAATGCTTTATTACATGATGTCTAAGTGCGCACAAATCGAGTCGAGCGTTCATTTTCCGATGCGCAATTTTATTCTAAGCACACATCGAGATTAGTTGCGCGCAACACATTGAATCTATACCAGACTTCTAGTCACGTTCTATGAAGCAATGTAAGATCAACAATCAGAATGGCCACTGAAATTCAACTTTTCATTTCATCAGTTCCACTAACTAAAGATAGTAAACAATGCCTTTTCACGCATTCCTACAAGAAATCCAAAGGTATTAAGTTTAAAGATTTGAGTGACCACGCTTTTGAATTATTCCTCTTTCCATCTATCACTCTTTCTTTCACTATCTCTCTCGAACGGGGAACTATTTTTCTTAAACCGAACTCCAGTATGGCTGGTGCGTCATTTACGCTTAGCAGATTAAAATTCGACCAACCATTCTACAACTTGCGCTTGCTCTTGCGGTGAAGCTATTTTGAGCCAAAAATGTTGAAACACGCGCATGTTGTGGCAACTAGTTTGCCTTTCATTAAACAAAAGCTTTAATCTTTTCTTCCTGGAACATAAAAAAATTGAAAGTGAAAATCATGGTTTGATTATTTTTATTCCATTTCTGAAAGTGTAATCATATTTTTCGGACACCCTATTTTTTTATCACGAAAATTCTAAATATAACTATATTTTTAAAATAATATTTAAGTTTAATTATTGCAAAATGTCGAGATAAATAAGCAATTACTCGCTTTTAACGTAAAATTTCCAGTGTTTACTCTTTAAAAAAAAACTTTTAGGTATTGTTTTTATATTCCATTAAGCAAACAATAACAAAGTACAACATTTTATGAAATGAAAAGCTAAGAGCCCTTTGAGAGTCATTATGAGATTAAAGATAGTTTTTAAGCATCAGTTTACTGTAAAAGATAAATTCCTTTGTCGTTGTACATAAATGAAAACCTTATTTTTCTAAAAGCTTATAGCTATTAAATAAAATAAAGCACTCTGAGTTTCATCAAATACCATTTTTCCGCAGTTAAAATAACATTTATGTGTTGTAATTGTGTGTGTGCTTTTGAGTGGAAAAAATATGATATTTTCGTGTGATTTGAAACTATTGAATAAAATGAAATCAACTTGTTTAAAATTATTTCTTTCAGTTTTCATTGCTCTAGAAAAGAAATATTTTTTATAAATATGTTTCACGGATAGTTTAGGGTTTTCCCCCTCTAATTTGTTTTGTTTAATGGAATGTATTATTTTAAATATAATAATTTTAATGGATATTTATTAAATATATGATATTTTAAAAATGGATAAGGAAAGTTTTTTTTAATATTTTAATGCTTTTATTCTTATTTTGGAATAATGCCAACTGAACATGTAAACTTAAAGTTTACAAAAAAATGCAAAAATTAAGTTTTTAATTTCTAAAAAAAACTATTTCTTCATTAATTTTTACAATAAAAATTTTGGTAAACAATTTTTTTATTTTCATATAGATTTCTTTTCACTTCATGTACTTCACTCATGAACTTCATTTCTCACTCGACTTTTTTTTTCAATACGTAATAAAGATTAAGGTTTACAAAACATCTTGAGTGTAACTAAAAATGACTAATTGTACGGAAAAAAATTAGTTTTACTATATATCTAAAAGTTTTATTAAATATCTCTCCAAACTTTATTGTTTTATTTGTCTGTTAATGATTTGATTCAAAGCCGTATGAGAGATTAAATCCTTCATTTTATGTATAAATATGTATAGAAAATTATGGAAGCATATAGCCTTGAATTTCGAATTACAAGGAGCAATTTCAATGCGTTTGAAAAATTCTTGTTGCGACGAAGTTTTCTAATATTTAGAAAATTCTTATTGTCATATAAAAATAATTTATGTATAATATAAGCACATGCTATATAAAGGTCATTCCTGTTAAATTGAGTGAAAATTCAACAAAATTTATAGATTTTAACATTTTAAATCTCGTGTGAACTTAGGCTAAGATCTATTTCTTACATTTTAACCTAAGGTGTCACATGATTCACTTCATCGACTAAGTGGACTGAGAAAAGAATACTTAAGATGAATATAATATTTATAAACTTTCAACCTTCCTTAGTTTAACGCCATGTATATCATCATTAGAGTACGGTCTGTTGCAATGATATTTACAGTCTACTGCAAATGCAGTTCCAAGTTCAGTTAGAACTAACTGTTCCTATAAAACGTATAGCAAATGAGGCTACATTTTAATTGAGAGATTAATCTGCAATGCATCGTTGTATATTGTGACTACTTTCCAACGCGAGTCAGGCTTAATCTTCATAATAACTAGTGTTATATGATGCGCATAATACTGAGTCGTGGCTTTAAATTATTGTAAAATAAATAATACTTAGGGTTTGCAATACTGGTATACCGAGATACCGAATACAGGTGTTTTGAGATTTTTATACAATTTTGTGTAATACCGGTATTCACAACTTTAAATGCTTTTTTTTGGTATTCACTAGAAATTTGTCGTGTACTTTCATAATATCAGATCATCATAAATCACCATTAATCATCATATCGGATGATTTTTACTAACGGTGTAGATACTTGATCCCTTGCATCTCATTGGTCGAAGAA
>BMAO01008831.1:0-126098 GCA_019973975.1 Trichonephila clavata | reverse complement strand
TTAGTTCTATCTGTGTTATGAATCAAACTCTAATCTCTGTGTATATACAGTGAACCCAAAAAGTGTTCGTACACTTGCAATTTCCTATAAAATTTATTGTTTCCGACTAATAAAATTAATATTTTGGAATTGTAATTTTTTTTATATCTGTAGCTTGTTCTTGGTGGAATGACATAATTATTTTTTTAAAAATTGTATAACTATTATTTTAAAAATTCGTAATCAAAAGCTCCTGAAAAATTACGCCACTAAAGTCTTAGAACACTTAACAAAAATCTCAACATAGCTTTAAATATGTATTTCTTTCTTAATTAGAACTTAGTAGATATCTTTTAGTGTCCACAACAACTTTTGGACATCTTGATATAGATTTATTGAGTTTTTGTAATTTCTGCATTGATTTTCCTCCATGCTTCTGTGATTATTGTTTTTACTTCCCATTATGTGTTTATATGTCATGTTTTCTTTTATTTTAAATCTAGTTCTCCCCAAATATGCTCTGCTGGGCTAAATAATTGATTGAGGACGTGTTTTCAAACTTTTGGGTACAGTTATAGAGACACCAGCAGTGTACATTGAGAGCAGTTCGCTTGGCGTCATTATCCTGTTAAAAAATGAAGTCGTCTGAACTATCCAATTTTGAGAGGATAATTTAAATTTCTCTTTAAAATATTTAAATAGAGCTCATGATTCTCAATACCATCAAAAAATACCAAATTACCTAATTCCTGAAGCCTATTTACCCCCCCCCCCCGCAAGAACACCTCTGTGTTGAATCATGGAGGTGGAGGAGCTCTTGTTCCACATAAATTCACTGGATTAAATGCCTCATTTTTTCCTTTAAAACTATTATATGCCCATCAGAACAAAAATGTTGAATTTTCTGTCATCCAATCACTTTCCTGTCAATTTTGATTTTCTGAAACTTAAGTCACAAGAATCTAGTTGGATGAATGAACCATGGAAGTGGAAGTGTTCTTGCGTGGGGCGTAAATCAGCCACAGAATTAGGTAATTTTTGATGGTATTGAGATCATGAGCTCTAGTCAAATATTTTTAAAGAGAAATTTTAAATTGTCTGTCCAAATTTGATATTGAACACGACTTCATATTTTAACAGGATAATGAAGCCAAGCGTACTGCTCTCAATGTACACCGCTGGTGTCTTTATAACTGGCCCAAAATTTTGTGAAAACACCTCCTCAATCAATTTATTTAGCCCAGCAGAGCATATTTGGGGAGAACTAGATTTAAAATAAAAAACATGACATAAACACATAATGGGAAGTAAAAATAATAATCACAGAAGCATGGAGGTAAATCGATGCAGAAATTACAAAAAACTGATTAAATCTATATCAAGATGTCCAAAAGTTGTTGTGGACACTTAAAGATATCCTATTAAGTTCTAAATTAAGAAAGAAATACAATATTTAAAGCTATGTTGAGATTTTTGTTAAGTGTTCTAAGACTTTAGTGGCGTAATTTTTCAGGAGCTTTTTGATTATTAATTTTTAAAAATAATAGTTATGCTATTTTTAAAAAAATAATTATGTCATTCCATTAAGAACAAGTTGCAGATATCATAAAAAAATTACAATTTCTATACATTAATTTTTATTAGTCGAAATCATTAAATTTTATAGGAAACTGCAAGTGTACGAACACTTTTGGGGTTCACTGTATTTATGTACTTCATTGCATTTAATGTAAAAAATATCATTAATTTTTTAAAAAATCGAGTTTTGCATAAAATTTGGCATATTTAAAAAACTTTTAAAATAATACATATCTTTTAATTCCTAATATATAAAGATGTTCCATTATTTATGTACTGTATAAATATTATTTGATACATTCATTAGAATTTTGTGTAAAAGATCCTAATTGCATTTTTCATGAAAATTTTACTAAACTCGACAATTTTATAATTATAAACTCTCCAGAAAACAGCAAAAGGGTTGAAAATTAGTTAAACATGAAGCTAAAGAGTTTGAGCTATAATTATGGTGAGTTTAAGAAATGTACAACTAGTAGAACATTTTTCATATTGCATTTAAATCTTTAAAAGCATTGTCTGAGAAACTATGCTTTTTGCTTCCCGGTAAGTTCACAAATGGATTTCTTTTAAGACATTGAATTACATTTTAAGAAAACTTTTATTTTATTTGTATTATAGACTATAATCTCTGTGTATGTATATATGCATTTTATTGCACATACAATTTGTGAGAAAAAATATGCTTTTTTTTAAAAAAAAAATTGACAAATTTCAAAAAATAATGTAACTCTTATCGCTCTAGGCACAGATAATGATGTTATTTGGGTGCAGTTTTAATATTATTTGAATATTTAATTAGAATTTTCAATACAAGGTTTACTGTAACTGCAATTTTTAACTAAAAATTCCCAATCTATCCAAAATAATTTAAATTTTGTGGAATTGTATTTTAATTCCTGACTCAAGTGTAGTATAGGGGAGAGGGCCCTTTCGATTTTTATATAGATATTATTGGTGAGATAACGAATTCATTCTGGCTTCGGGAAACCTATCGCTAAGTGAAGTAGCTTGGCGATCGATTTGGTCACCAAAAAAATTTGACATCGCCAAGTACCTATACTACACTTGAACCTTAATTCCTAGTTCTATGCACACCCTTTTTTAAAGAAAAAAGTGTTTTTTTAGTTGAAAATTTGTTTTAATAAAATGCTCCGAGGGTAGGCACATACCTTAAATTGATTTTTTTAAATAATCCTAAAAAAAAAAAGGCATTTTTAATACATTTTCCCGCTAAATTCCTATAAAAGCCTTACAATATCAAAACAATCTAGTACTCATGTGTTCGTCCGCGGGTAGCGTGGTAGAAACGAAAAATAGTTCGGAAGATTTATGGGAACTAAATTTGTTGTTGAACCCCAATCTTTAAAATATGTAGCCAGTATATTAAAAAAACTTTTTTAATCCTGAATATCTTTTTAATTTGTTTGATAGTGTTAATTAACCATTTTTTGAAATTTTGAGTACATGTAATGTTTCATATTTGTAAAGGCATGTGTTCAAATCTGATATAAACAAACTCATTTCAAATTGAGCATGTCCATGTAGTCATTTTTGAGTATTTCTTTTTTCTCCGTGTATGTTTCAACTAAAAATGAATGGAAAAAGTACGCGACAAAAACCATTCCATTTTTCACTCTCCCAATTTATGTAATGGTAGATAAATAAAATAATCACTAATAGAGATAAAGATAATAATAATAACTCATAATATTTATATTACATTTCTAAATTTAACACGACAAGTTCAAGAGAGTTTTAACAGTAGAAAAAACTCATTGCCTTTAATCAAACAATATATTAAATTGACACAAAAATACTTAGTTTTATGTGATCTTCCTACAATTATGACGCAAAGGTAAATGAATTTTTATGGGCATTATGATTTAACACTCCCGTTGGAAAAAATATAACCGTTTCTAAAAATATACAATAGATTAAGTCTGTGGATATATCATTACAATACATTTTTTTTTATTGCGATCTATATTTCTTAAATGGCGTTTCCTTTCACCACCAACGTCATCAGCTAAATATAAATCTTGACCTATTTCTCGAAGTCCATGGACCTCTATGGACCACTCCCAAATATCTTTTGATATTTATTTAGTAATCAAATTGATTCTTCAAATTTAAGGTCTTCTTACATGTTAAGAAAAAATGGATTAGTTTAATTGAATTTGTAATTGCGCAAAAGGAGATTTTAACTTTTCTGAAATGATTGGGATGTATTCTTTAACTAGTGGAATACACCAGATCTAGAGGATAGGAAAGTTTGGTTAATTTTTCTTAAGTCCCCTTCTCTCCTAAAAAAAGTTTCTAAAAAACTTTCTTGGTTAATTCGGGGGTATGAAATTCATATTTCCAAACTCAATTCCTCAGTTTCAGTTTTTAGAGTTAGAAAATAATAAAATAGCAATTAAACAATCCCAGCGGAATTTTCATAAAATAATCGAGGGTAGGAATGTTTTGAATATAACCCCCGATAGATTTTAAAAAAAAAAAATGGAAATTTTTTTTAAATCTGGGGGGGATTCGAAACCAGTTAACTTTTTAAGTCTTGAAATATATATATTTTTTTATTAAAAAGCACAACATTCTAAAAACAAGCAAATCTTAAATTTTCTCAACTTTTGAAAAGAAGTCACAAAAAATAAGGGTGTTAAACCTCTTGGGGTATTTTGGAAATGGGACCCTTACGACAGACCTTGTAATTTTAAACCTCGGTCAAGTGTCGAAAACGACACCCAAACTGGCACCAATACTAACTACCACACCACGTCAACGGAAGGACTTTAAGGATGTGCATTAGCACCTCAACATGGGGGGGGGCTTCAGTAGCACAAGGGCTCGAACTCATGACACGTCTGCCACAAATTCGTGAACATAACAACAAAGCTGGCACATGAAAATGAATAACAAGAACAGATGTAAAAAAAAGCAAAGTATTCAGCAGTTGTAGACCATGGATTTTGTAATTTCAAACAATAAATCAAATGGCGAAGACTACGTGAGCTAAAAATATTTTTTAATTGCATATTACGCAGTAAAAACGATTTTTTAAGATCCTGGAAGAACAATTTAGGGTTCATATTATTTATCTCTAAAAAAACTGAGAGGAAAAGCTGAACAAAAAAAGTATATTGATTAGTTAAAAAACATATTTTTGTTTAACGACAAATAAAATTAAGGGAACATTATTATTTTTTTCATTTATATAATACATAAATTTTTCAATTAGAAAATAACTTGTCCGCTTACAAACTCAGAAATATAATGATTCATTCTGTAATTAATAATTAGCATAAAAAAAATCTGAAGAACTGCTTTTGCAAAACCGTTTTAGAATAATCATGACTAACTCGCTAAAAATACACGAGAAGTTAAGTTTACACAAATCGATAAACAAAACAGTAAAATCCCACATCAATAAGGAGAATATATTACGACACATCATTAAGCATAGAATAACAGTTATTTCAAAATAAATTAGTCAGAACGTGCTCTTAGAAATATCTATTTCATTTGAATAATTATTCCATGCAAGTATTAATGGATCACAGAATATTATCCTACTTTAAACATTATTCAAACGCCGAGTACTATTTCATTCAAATCTATACAGCTCCCAACAAATCACTTGAGCCCCTTCTAAAACAGAGCTCCAATAGACCACTCAGAATAAGTAGATTTTCCAAAAGAGATGTCAGTACAATAAGCAATTGCCCAGAGAATCGAGAAATCATGTGATAAATACGACACCAGATTTGTAGTTGGCATTGTTTATATCTCAAGTTGGTATATAAAAAAAACCCATGATTATTCATTCGAAATGCATTGATACATGTATATGTAAATGTATTACAACACGTTAAAAACAGGATATTCATTCTCACTTCTATTTACATTTTTCATGCACAGGCCGGCCTTTAGAATCCAATTATTCTACGAGTATTAAAACAATTAACTACTCAAAACAGGTATTTACTCGTGTATATCTAAATTTAGCGGTTTTCGATTTTTTTAATATCGAATTTTGTCTAACACATGATTGGTGGTTAAATGAATCTTCTCATGTGAACGAATTTCGCGAAACGGGTTGTGTGACGGGTTCTATCCGCGGGTCTTCTATTAACCCTCTTGGGGAAGCTACTCATAAACTGTGATTTGAGTTTAAAAGAGCTTTCAGTAGAGATGACTTGATTTTATGCTAATGGTAATGCTATTTAAACACTGGCATTGGGTGTATTAGGTTAATCGTGGAAAGTTAATCGTTGAACGTGAATTGTTAATAGTGAGTTGTTTATACTGAAGTTAGTCTTCGACGGAAACATCCACTCAGAGCAGTGGAGGAAAAATAGATGTTGATTTAAATCAAGCCGCAGCAGTTCAGGAAGGAGTAGTCAAGTGAATTACAAGCGGATCAAGATATAAGTTATTTTAAATAATCTTATAAGATAGATTGAGATTTGTAGCGTTTGAGATAAATAAAGGTAGCGTAATATATATTGATTTAAACATTTAGTTTATTAACATCGCAGGTATTAATTACACTCTGAAGTTATTAAACTATTATTTCGAATTATTAGAGTCTAAGTTCTGTTGTTTGCGAGGGAGGAGGTACGTTTCGTCTCCACGAAAGGTTTCAACCGTCTCTCTGCCCTCTCTAGGGTTTCCGGGATGAAAAGGGTCGGCGTCTTTATCCTCAAGTTACATCCGGTTTGTGGGCGGAGTGGAGGATCCTCGTGGAGTGAAAGGTTGCCGGGGCGATGTCCAAGACCACGCAATATTTTAAGGGTGCAGATGTCATTGCACGTGGTGATCATATCCACAAAAGAAGTCGATTCACAGCTGTGTGGCGGAAAGCGTGACAAGATTGCTCCCAAATGTTTGAATAAGTTGTAAATTGCTCATAAAGAGTTAGATCCAAAATAAAAGTAATTATTTTTAAAACAATGTCTGCTTCTTCCCCGAACCCTTTTACACCTGCAACATCCGGGTTACGACAAATAATTTAATAGGTAAACTTTTTTCTCGTAAAACAGGTCACCTTTTCAATAAAAGCTTATATTTGTTAATATTATCGATACCCCAGGAAACAGTGAATGCTTATTTATGTAGCACTTTAAAACAACGCGAGGGTTATTGGCGATGGAACTCGAAATTTTAAGCCACAATCAAGTGACGAAGACGACACCTGAGCTGGCACCTCTCAATGGGAGACCATTTAAGCCACTACAGATTTAGCGAGCATTAACCCCTCTACACAGTAGGCCTTTAGTGGCACTAGGCTCGAACTCATGACACATCGGCCGCGAGATCGTGACCATAGTCTATCGCGGCCCTTAGCAGACAGGCCGCGTTTTATAATAATTTTTTGGTACCAATACATGTATTACGGCTATTTTTAAGGAATTTTTTTTATATAAAATAACACATAATTTACTTATTACTGATTATTCAAATTTAAAAAAATATATTGTTTGTGAAATACATTTGCAAATTAATTTAAATATAAGTTTTTTTTAAAAAAAATGCAGCACATCTGTGATTTTATGCCTGTTGATCCGATTAACTAGAATTTATTTTTCAGATGAGACTTATATAATGATCATTCTGAAATATGCTAGGGCTTCATTTCTGGATAGATAAATTTTTTTATTGAAAACAATGATAAAATCCCCGTGCACCACAAAGTATCACGCAGGGCTCACAGAAGTAAGTATTAAGCACACAATACAAAGGAATAATAAAAAAAAATTAAAAAAATTATAAAAAAAAAATATTTTTTTGAGGTTAGGAATAATTACAAATACTCATAACAAACTCACTGAACTCTTTAAAAGTACTTCTGGTTGAAAGCAATTGAGGAAGATTCGGGGGCCAATTTACATTGAGTCCCTTGAATGCCAGTCTTAGGATATATTCCGTTCTCTTTAAAACTTGGAACACAGAAGGAGCACATGTTCTACATTTTCCTCGCCACCAATATCGCAATCACAGGAAGATGACGGAACTAAATTAAATTTGTTCATTGCTTTTAAAGTTGCCATGACCAGTTAGAAATTGAGTTATTTTGTTATTAGTATAAAAATGATGGCAGGACAGTCTCTTATTAATGGTTGGGAAAAATTTCTTTGTTACGCTCCCATTATTTGATGTGAGATATTCTTGGTTCCAAGACTTCACCATTCTTTCCTTCATAATCTCAGTAGTTAATAAATTCAGTAGATCATGAATCCTTTATATTACTATTCTTTTTTAAATTACTACCTGTTACCCACCAGCATTGCTGGGTATTTTATGATAATATACGACAATAGACAAATATTTTTAAATTATTGATAAGTCTTAGCAATTAAGCATCTCGATTGTATACAAATACATTTTTACAGCCCCTACTTCTTGATTTTAAAAAGACGAGTTTCTAAAACGGAATGTTTTTTATGGTAAAACAGTAAAATTTTTATAATAAAACACCCGTAAGAGGTCTCTGCGTGTCGATTTCCTCAAAAAGTTTTTGAGAATGTTTATGTTTCATTGATAGATACATGCATATATACATATCAATATAAATAAAATGTATTTAAACTTAATTTTGTTGAATATACGATTTTTTCCCCGCAATATTCCTTAATACCAAAAAAGATTTCACACAGTCCCCTCAGGCTCGTGTTAAACGATTTTCGCTGTTCGATTATTTTTAATAGGAATAGAAATATATGTACATATATAATTATCCCATTTTTTAAAAAAAAATCTAATGTGAAACGTTAACATTGCAAGCAACGAAACAATAGAATCCCGCAAAATTATATCGAATTCTGACAAAAGAACCACATAACGTCAGAAGGCATTAGCATTTCAAAAGATATATTTCCTTCCATAAAACTCGCAAGATCCAATGAATTCCTTAAGACAACACAGCACAGTTTAGTCACAAACTTACCAACTCCAATGATATCGAGCCAACGAGGGAAAATACACGTAATTTTCTGATGCCTACAGCAGATTCTTCAGTAACTGCTAATGCGACTTTCCAACGAGATATAGACCATTTGCAAGTTCCGATTGGCTGGGATTTCAAGAGTCTTCGAAGACTGAATTTAATGGGAATGATTTCGATCCATTGATGCAGAGCAGCCAAGATCCCCCTGAGTCTTGGTCAACACTTTGGAGCGAGGGGTCGGAAGGGGTGGGAAGAGTTAGAAGCGAGCCATGCGCGCCAGAGAAAGCTGGGGATGGCAGAGAATTCGACGTTCGAATCGGCGAACAAAATAAACTGAAGAGGCGACGGATTCCACTCATTTCCTACTTCGAACCAATTAAAACGCTTTGAGAATCGAAGTCATTCTCATTTGGGATAGGGATATATTTGGGGTAGACCTAGAACAAAGTATAATAACCTTCAGAATATATTTTCTGGATAAGTGAACTATATTCTAGCTTCCATTAACCCCATTTATTATATAAGTCAACGCTAAAGCGAGGAAATATCAGGCAATACTTGGATTACCTATATAATTTAAGTGCTCTCTTTAGCGAAAATAAGGTCTTTGTTCGAACAGCAGTATTTTAGTGACGTCATAGTCACACAACTGCAAACACGAGTTTCTATTCAATTCACCGTGAACAAAGACTTTTAGACATACTGCGTCGTTTGCGTGAGTAGATTTGAAAGAAGAAACCAAAATTATATATGAGAGAAGCAGTCATGGGTGCTTTTGCATGACAATGCTCATGCATAGTGATCCCTCCTCATCACTGACTTTCTTGGAGAAAACGAAAACAACTGTTTTGCCACATCCTCCTTACTCCCCTGATCTTGCCCCCTGTGACTTCAGCCTATTTCCTGAACTGGCACGCGGCTTGCAGAATTGTCGATTTCAATCAGTAGATGAAGTTAAAAGTGCATCGCAGGCAGAATTAAAGGATATAGCTAAAAATGGATTTCAGAAATGTTTGATGACTTTTACAAGCAATGAAAAAAGTGTGTTGTAGATGAAAGGCCTTGTTTCGAAGGAGGATATGTTTCGGTAATTTAATTGATAACATTTTTAAAGTTCTAGACTTAGTCCGGAACTTTTGAATTCTTCCTCGTATATAACTATCAGCTGAGTTTTAATAAAACGTGCTGATAAAGTTGAAACATGAAAGCATTTATTTATTTCTTGATTATTTAAGAATCAAGTTTGAACCAATGAACCAAATCAAAATATGAAGAGGAAAAAATAAAATAAATAAACCAACCAAACACAAGCACCTTAGCGAAATTATGTTTAAGTGCTAGTGCAATCTATATTTAAGTAACACTTTAAATCACATACTAATGATTCTTGCCCTAAGCACACCTATCTGTGGGTCATTTAAATTGGGAGTCAAATTTCGTAAAGACTTTGATTAACAAATAGTTTTTTGCGAAAAGGCATGAAGGTATTTCTCTACAGTAAGAATATCTACCTTTGTTAAAAGTTTGTCTTTGCAAACATCAAATTTTACATTTTAAAATTCAGAATACGTTAATGGGCTCATAATTCTATACTTTAGTAGAACAAATGAGGTAATGTTCGAATTAACTGGGTAATGTGCACATTCACATTTAAACGTTATATTTATTCTTACTATTAAAAATTTCATTTCATGATATATTCTTTACCAGATATGCAAACCACAGGAAAAAAAATACAAAATTTACTAGGGATACACAAAAGATCAAAATAATTTAAAAAAATGTTTTATTGATTAAAAAGAAAAAGGCTCACCCTATTATCAGTGAAGGTTTAGACTGTATTATACTTTCAAGTAATCTAATGTAATTTTTGTTCTAAGAAACACACGATTTAAATTACACATTAATGGCTCTTTATACTGAATTTTATGACGATATAAGCATTTTAAATTTCTTAATCTAAATACTAAGAACAAAATCCAGGCCATAAATATCCTTTGCGCTAGGTAAAAAGTCAATTAGGGGTGCATTTTTGAAGGCTTAACGAAGAACAATCTTGCAGTAGTACGAATTGATTCTACTTAAGCATTCTACATAATATCCATAAAAATCGATTATTTTCCTGAAAAATATAGCATCGCATAAGGGAATAATTTTCACCTAGTGTGTTATTCGGTGCAATGGTATAAGCAAATAGAATTGAAAAGGAAAAACGTGAATTTATAATTTCGTTCTAAAAATCGATGGAAATATTTAATTAATTGCAGTGGTATGCAATAAAATTTTCATGTAAAAAAAAAAATGCGCCCAAAACCCTTTCTTAACGGATTTCTACTCAACCAAAGAAACCCATTTACCAAATCTCAAATATGTAGGTCTAATCGTTCAAGAGCAGACATTTTATAATCTAACACCCCTGTAACCCCGTTAGAAGTAAGTTTTCGAAAAATCTCGTCGTTCTTAGCGGATCTCTACTCCATTAAAAAGAATATTATCTCAAATTTTACGTCTGTAGATCCGGATAGTTCCGGAGATTTTGTAATGAGTAAGTCACTTTTCTTTTAAACACATGAGTACTAACCTTTAACAGCCCGCTTCGCTAGGTATTTTCATCGTGAATGAATAAATATACACAGTTGATAAATTATTGATATCATTAAGTGTTCGATTGTATTGTAGCATATTCTTATAATCCTCGCCTATTGATTTAAAAAGGACAGGACATGATATTCTAAAACTAAAGTAGAACGATCTTTTACGTAACACCTACGCCCAAGTGAATTTTCACAAAACCCATTTTTAGTTCACCTTTTCTCAAAAAACCAAACATGCTTGGCAAAATAACGGTCTAAGTCAAGTAAAGTTAAGTTTATAGTCAAAAATGTAACTTTTTTTTAATGAATATGCTTTGTAATTCTCCCTTGGGAGTCGATTTCCCAAAGATCCGATTTTAGCGGATGTCAACTCGCCACAAGAGAAACATGCATACTTATTTTCATTATTGTAAGTTTAGTAGTTCAAAAACTAGATTTTTAAAAAATCTATATGCCCTAGTAACTCTTCGCAATCCCCATAACAGTCGATTTCCGTAAAATCCGTAGTTAGTCGATTTCTATTCAACAACAAAAAACATGCTTAACATGTTTCAAGTATGTGGATATATAGTACAAAAACGGGAGTATTTAACTATAACGCCCCTTAATCCCTCTTGGGGGTCGATTTTCGCTAAAACCCCGTTCTCTCTCTCTCTTAACGGAACTCTACTCCATAAAAGAAATCAAATTTCAAGTCTTTACGTCTAATAGTTCCGGAGATATCGTGATGAGTGAGTTACTTTTCTTTCTTATATTTTATATATATATATAAATATATAGAGAGAGAGAGAGTATTTTTTAAATTATGTAAAAATATTTTTTTTATTACTAATGGGCTGCGGATTGGAGTTTTATCATTGCAGATCTAGTACATTTCCCGGAAACTGGTATCTCTTCTTAGTGCGGCACCATAGAGGCGAATACCAATCGCCACAGGTAATTTTGACGCCCCAGTTTCCTCCCTAGTAAGAGGCACCAGAGCTCTGACGACGCGAACCTGTACCAGGATTTAGTTTTGCCGAGAGTACCCAAGCCAAGTAGACACTCTAGAGATCTTTTATGAGCCGTATAATCATACGACATGCCCGCTGTCGATTTTAGGCATCATGAAAATCCACCGACTTGGGCTGGGGTCGAACCGACAACGTTGGGTGCAGAGGGCGACAAACCAACCACGCCACTCAGCCGGCTCATGTAAAAATATTAATTTCATTAAAATCCATCCGACATTTTTGGATATAATCAATGAAAGAGAACATTTTGTTCATTTATATCACGAGTGTACGGTCCCAATATATTCTCTACAACGAATATTACAATTACTAAAGTGTTTGCGTATGTTTATAAACTTTTACACAGCAAATCCAGCTAAAGAGATCAAGGCTGTAAGAAGCAAAAGAAATTTGCAGACAAAAAAAAAAAAAAAAAAGACTAAAATAAAAGGCATCATCATTTTGCGACGTTCAGGATAACTTGGGAAGCAATGGGATGAAGCGATCACTAAAAAGCTGCATGAAATCCATTCATCCATCAAATTACAGGGATTTGAGGCGTCAGGTAATTCGTCACGCCTGCACGATGGTCACAACAAAAGGGAACCAAATTCATTTTTTCCCCAAGAATGGCGCAAGATTTTTAACTATTAAAATAGATATTTTTTTAAATCACCCTTAAAAGTCTCTCTTCAAAAATGTTCCCCAAATTAATAACACACCCCAAAAAACAATTGATTAAGCTTTTCTTTCACGCAAGCTAACTAGAATTCCTTAGGGGGGCAAAAAAAGTTGAAAAAGAGATGCAGCTTTATATAAAGATATGAATCCAGAAGGTCTATCATTCTAGAGTAGTGATTCTTAACCATTGACTGTGCCGTCAATTGCTTTTCAAAAATTATTAATTATACTCTGAGAAAAAAAATAAACAAAATCCGGATCTGAATGATTCGGTCATTTTATAGAAAAAACTAAGGGTATATTTTTACTTATCCTTTCTTGGATAGATGGATATATATAAAAATAAAATGATTGAGTTTTCGAAATCCATTTGAGATAACGGATACATCTGTGTATGAATTAAATTTAAATGAAGAGGAAAAACTAGCTTCGCTCTGTAATAATCGAGATTTAATTTCAGAACATTCGGAAGAGTCGATTAATTCATTTTGAATTAAAATTAGATTGGATTATCTCATAATAGCCAAAAATATAGTTACAATTTTCTACATCCTATTTGTGTGAATTCGAATTTTCAGTATTAACAGAGGGGAAAGATGAACGAGACTTTTAAATGTCGAAGACGAAATGAAAGTGGCATTATCATTTTTATGGCAAATATAAACGAAATTATGGAAAATCATCATGCTCAAATTTCGCATTTGATATATTTTTATAATTGATTTGCAATTAATACTACTCAACAAACGTTTTATTGTCTATGCCGTACATATTTTATTTATCATTGAAAATTATTACCATAAACCATTTTACATAGCGTATTACAGATGAATTACAGAAAATTCTATTAACCTCATTTAATTGTTAGTGTGCCGCCAAATTTTGAAATTGTTAAAAGTGTACCAAAATATATATATATATTGAAAATCACTGTTTTAGAGATTTTGACAAATGAGACCAACTCAGCAGCTCTTTTTTAACAGCCTTTTATAAGTTTCCCTTGTATGTAACGGAATCTTTGAAGTCAAATTTTACCCACTTTAAAAGGTCAAATTAATTCGAAATTTAGTTCACTTCTCCACGACCTATGACATTAGAATAATTTAATAATTTTGTTCCATTGTCCTGATCAGGATCATCAGGATTAACGATTTCTCATTTTCAGATCCCATCCCTCATCTGGCGACTCATTTCAGATCTTGTTTCCAGATTTGACGACCAAAAGATTAAGTTACAACTTAATTCGATTAACTATAAAAGGGTGTTTTTTAGTTTTCTTAAAACAATCATTTATTTTACAGTTAGAACGTCATGTAATAACTATATATATATTCTTCGTTTATGCATTCATTACTAAGCACAGAATAAAGTAAACTTTTTATAACTTGTAAGCAAAAATTGTATAATTATTGATGAAAAATTCATATTTTAGGATATATCTTTACTCATTTTTACCTTACTTCGTTTATAGTTGATTTTTAAACTTATGTACCATTATAGGAGTAGAGTAAATAGTTTTTTTTTTTTACCCCAATAGTTTTTCATGAAAAAATTCTCATTTCATAAATATTTTTTAATTTTCCTCGTTTCGTTTCCTTTTCAAGCCTTTAGCTTACATACCACTATAAAAAATAATAAAAATTGATAGATTGGATTGCTTGATTGATAAGATTTACCGCTACATGTTTAGTAAATTGTTTTCCAATAATTGGATTTCTTAGTGCAATGGGCCATGATTGGGCCACTCAGAAAAGGTCGTGGGGCCACAAGCGGCCCGCAGTTTCAGTATCACAGCGTTAAGGGGTTAATCGCATGAAAAAAGTCATTATCCGAGTGGTAGGAAGATGCAGCTAATATCCAAACGGTGTTAAGAAAAACGGAGACGACAGTACAGGAAACCCCACTTATCATTACAAGCCACAAACAAATAACACAATGTGTTCAACTAAATTTTCCTTTGATGTGGCCGATTCGTGTCATTTATTGGACGCTTTTAAAGCTCTAGGAGACATAAATACACTCCCTCGTTTTCAATGCAAACAATACGGGCAATTGTTCAAGGTCAACTCTATTGCAGCACTTCCGCGTTTGCGGAATAAACATCCTTTGTCGATGAGAGGCAGGGTGTATTGAAGTGAATGGTGTCAACCCTCCGGTAAGTATGTCACAAACGTCTGAAAAATGTAATCATAAAAAGAAATCGAACCAACAAGCATACGTTTTGTTTTCCAAACTTTATCTGCGTTCGGATTGAGTAAAGATGAGAAATTTTGAAATTATTTTACTCTTTCTTCGATTAACATGGAAAAGGTCAAAAGCGAAGCTATTCCAATTTGGAAATAATAAAAAAATATATATATTTAAGTTACCGTAAACTGCTACCTTAAAAAGCACAAATAGAACAATAATTTTTACTGTCATAACAACAATCACCCAATTACTCTAATTTAATTTAATACAAATGACCAAAATAAATTTTTAGGTATGTATTTGTGAGCCCGTTTTCCGATTACAGTATTTATTCGAATCTAAGCCGCCATTAATTCTAAGCAGTACCTTTTTATAGTCTCGACACATTCTTGTGCAGAAATGAAAAATAGTGTAAAGAGTTTCATCGAGAGAGAGATATCTGATATTTACGAAATTAAATTTTTTTAAACGAGAACTTATAAAAAGTGAATAATTAATTGATTTTACTAGTTGTAAAAGCCACAGCTTCAAACCGGAACTGAACCGAAAACGGGAAAAACCTTTACTTTGATCGGAACGAAAAAACCGGAACCGAACCGAAAAATAAATATCGGTTTATTTCGGTTCGCTATATGTTCAGCCATTTTGTTACTGTAACCAAATAATCAATAATATCTAATTTAACGTCAATCATTAAATTACCATAATTACATGAATATTGCTTCTCGATTTCCTGATTTGATATTCACAAGTACTTTTCTGTTTCAGTTTCGCATGAAACTACTCGTAGAAGGCAGATTTAATTGAATGAACTAGAAGTGTAAATGATTTAAGATAAGAAGGTACATATAAATAAAATTATTTAGTCAAAACTGAACCGAAAACCGTTATTTTTATCGGAATTGAACCAATATATATATATTAGTTGAACCGAAACAAAAAAATTTACGGTTCGAAGCAATGGTAAGAACTTTAAAATACGTACATGAATCTGTAATTGCTCTAACAGACAGAATCACTAGTCAATTTCCTCCATCCACAGAGAATTTTTTTATCTTCAATTCTAAACCGCATCCGATTCAATAGCATTACCATTGGGAAAAAAAGGCGGCTTAGATTCGAATAAATATGGTATCAACAAAAAATACATTTCCAAGTATCCATTTGCCACATGATATATGATTCGAAATATTCATTGCGAAATTCTTCAACATTTATATGCGAGAGTAAAATGACGCCATTTTAGCGAAAAAAAGTCTTAAAATACATTGGGCTAAATTCATACATGTTGCGTCATAGTCACATGATAAATACAATCACGGGTTTCCAGCCAATCAGTCTGTGCTCCACTGTTGCCAACTTTTGCAATTTTCAGAAACTTTCGTTTAAAAAATACGTATTTGTTTTCGATAATAACGCACATAGTAAATAAAGTGACTTGATTTAAAAAGTACCCTAATAATATATGATTTATTTTTATTTTGTAAAACATTTCGAGAACTTTAATATTTTGATACCTGTTAAATTTGAAATTGTAACGGATTTAAGAAGAACAAGTTTAATGTCAGCTTCGAACCCAGCGGGAAAAAAGTAACTACATTTATCGCGTGAACTTCATGAATTTAGCTCGATCAATTCAAAGTTTGTATTTAATTTATACTAATTGCGAAAAGATATTCTCCTTCGAATATCCCTTTAACGTCAAATTTGAAATAAATGGCAACCATTTAAAAATATATATTTCAAGCATTTATTCGTCAAGTTATTGTAAGAATATAAAATGTTCTCAAAGAGGTCGTTTAAGTTTTGTAAAAATATATAAAATGCCTTCTTTTGTGTGATCTTACACAATAAAAATAACACTCATAAATCAACGGAAGTACACTAAATTAGCACAAATGACTACAATATTAAAAAAAAAAGGAAACAAGAAAAAATACATTCCAAACAAATATTCATTCGTCTCGATAGAAGAAGAAAAGAACAGCGTTTAGTTTTTGAAATGGCGGTTTCTATTTTCCGTCTCAAACTCAGACTTCTTTTTATCTATCTAAATACAATAAAGAGTATCTGAAAGAGCAAAAAATGAAGTTTTTCTGCATAATTAATACATTTTCCTTTCTATTTTTGAAAAAGACTTAAAGGTCTGAGATGCTACAAATTTATTCGAAAAGTTCGTAGGATTATTAGAAAAAAAAAAAAAATTATGTTTAGAAATTAAGAGAAAAAAAAATTAAGTCCATACAAACCCACAAAATTAACCATTTTTCGCTCTTCAAGAGGCACATACAGTGAAAATCGATTAACATGAAGCTGATGAGACTGAAATATCTTTCTTTCATGTTAAAGAATATTGCAGGAATATTAACAAAATTAAGTTTATTATATATACGCATCTGTTTAAAAAGTCATTGAAACAAAAACATTAACAAAACTTACAAAAACTAAATTTAACACAAAATTTTCAAGTTGTTTGAAAAACAAAACATTTTAAGCAGTTTTTGTAAAATAATTTGTTCGTTTTGCATTGTCTTTTTTCGCATCAAATTGTCCACAAATTTTGCATGTCATCCACTTGGTTATTCATTTCACCATTCGAATGTGCGTCTAAGTTACTGCGCAGACTTTTCATGATATTCCTAATTTCGGAAGACGCGGGAACAGGAACTGCATAATTCATTTCATTTTCGTCATCGGGATCTGCATCAAAAATATTTTTTAAGCTTTCAGCAGACTCCAAAGTGTCTCTTCCATCATCGATTGCATCGAATTCTTCAGATGATACAGAAGGACAGTCCAATAATACATAAACCTTTTTCAAACATTTTATTAAGTGGCTGGTGTTTTCGCATTTTGTTCATTCGTAGCAGGGTAATCTTTTCGTGTAAAAGAAAAAAAAAATGCATGAAAATACATATCAGTTTGTCGGGATCGCTGTAAAATTTCATGTTAACCGATATTTCATCTTAAGAACTTTCGCGTTAAGCGTATTTTACTGTACTTTATTGCATGTACGTAAGGGTATGGTAAAGTTATAATTGTTACTAAGAAATAACCCAAAATATCTGTATTTAACTTATCCCTCATTTAACTGATCCTCGTGTACATAATGTTGTAAATTACCTTACAATTGTAATGTTTTTCGGAAAGCCACAGATTGAATCAATACGCAGAATAAAAAAGATTTAAACTTAAAGTTCGTTTTCAATCACACAGTATGTATGCAGTTTCTTCATCTGAAGGCTACAATACACGGTACATGCACGATGAAATGATAGATTTTTATGGAAATGATAGCTTCTCATATGGCACTGTGTTGAAGTGGAAAAAGAATTTTCAAACTGACCACATGTTTCCCACGAACAATCTAAGAAGTGAACTCCCGGATGCTGCTAACACAGTGAAGAAAGTGGAGGATTTCATCCTATTAGACCAAAAATTAACTACCCAAATGATCCTGAATAGGACTGGTCTTGGCTCTGGCAGAGAGTGGAAAATTATTCACGAGGAACTGCACACGTCAAAGATGTCAGCACGCTAGATTCCACAATTGAAGAAGCCATTCCAGATGCAAATACGACGCGATCAATCAAAGGAAATGTTGAATCTTTAGAAACAAGACGAAGAGGTCTTTTTTTTTTGTGGCCTAGTAATTAGGGACAAGTCTTGGATTTATTAATATGATCCAGAAACGAACAAAGCAATCCCCGCATTACAGGGGGCCCAAAGTCTGACTGACGCCAAGTACGTATTCAATCAATTTATAAAATATTAAAGGCAAAACCTGACTTTGCAGGAGGGCTCTAATACGCCTCTCCGTTACGTCACTGGGATGGAATCACAGTGACTCATCTTTCTTTAAGAGGGGTAAGTTGTAGAAGCCTGCAGGAAAGTTCATGGTATCTGTTTTTGGAGACTACATGTGTCTCGTGTAGTCACTTTATTAGACTCACTATTTGGAGAAGAGTCAGACCTCCTCTAGTAACTAATGCTGCACGTATTTTGATCAAGAAACGGCGCAATATTATCACTCTTTGTTGTTGTTGCATAGATTTTAAGGAAATCTTAACTTTCATGGATGGGGAAAATGGGCAGCTTTTGTGGTCCAGAAGACTGAAGCACCAAAGGTAAGAATCTCCTTTGCCAGCATACCTTAGCTGAGCAAAGTGGAACGACCTTACCAGGAGTAAACTTCTGACGTACATCACCCATTCCGCCCAGGATCACCCTTTTGCCATGGTGAGGCAGCCTGTTGGACTAGAGAAGGGGTTCCCAAACTTTTTTGTCTAATAGACCCCTAGCCATATTTTTCGGTTTGGGGTAGACCCCTGCTTAATTAATATCGAATTCTTGCAAATTTATTAACTTAAATGTCTTTTTGATATCTGGTACTATTACTCCTACTTTAAAAGAATTAAATTTCTAACTGTAATGAAGTATAGTGTTTAAAATTTTAAAAGCACTTGTTAATTAAATTAAAAGTTAATAATAAATAAAACTGTAAAAAAAAACTACTAAGGAATAAACTATTTTAATGGGAGGGATTTTTTGTTTTGTTTTTTATTTGGAGATTGGCAATCACGCTGAAACTCCTTCACATTAGGAATGAAAAACTTCCTCACAATATTCCATAAGTCGGGATAAATAACAGGTTTGACTTTTTAAAGCCAAAATTGCTGGCATCCATTTCTAAACTTTAACATTTTTGTTAGTGCTTAGTATGATCAGTTCCTATTGTAATGTAAAATATTTTTCAATATGGCCATATGAATTCATTGCCTACTGTGGTATTGCCGTATAGTCAAAGCATTCTCAAACCTGGTTTCAAAATCTGAATAAAAGTGCATTTAAATGTTGAACGTAGGTTAAAACGTTCTGACAGATTGTCTGTGACAAATTTAGAAAATTCGAGAACTCCAGTATTATACTTCTTCAGCTTAACTCAGGAAAGGAAAGCTGAAATGGTTCTTGTTTTAATAAAATTTATGCTGTCACCTTCTAAAACAAATTAATTTCATTATAAATTTAGTAAATACATCTGTTAAATTGGTAAAATTTGGTTTCCACTTGATTGTAAATCTTCTTTTAAAATTAAAGTCACAATATAGTTTAATGAGGGCCACTATTATAGACCCCCACTTGCACCTCATGGACCTCAAATTAATTTTTGGCTGATGTAGACCCTTTGGAGGTCGTCATAGACCACTTTGGGAATCACTGGACTCTAGAAATATATGATCACTAAAAAACAACGATCCTCTCACCGAAAAAGCAACTCATATCGAGGTGCGGTTAAGGAATCAAAGCGATGTGTTTATGAAATTTTGTTACATCCACCCTTTTTTCCCCCAATCTCACTTCAAACGAGTTTCTAAATACCAGAACTCAAGAAAATACTGCGGGGTGGAAATTTGACAACACAAATAACTTTACTCAAAAATCGGAACAATGAATGGTTTTAATCTGCTGAGTTTTACAATAACCACCTCTGAAATGTGAAGAAAACGCTAAGGAAAATGTATTACTAATTCAAGGCGAAGTCTTATCAAAATTAAGATTCAATCTGGATTGTTTTTAAGTAATAAAATTTTACAATAACTCCTAGTGCATTCAAATCCATGCATTTGTCTAGATCTAAGAAGGAACTCCATTGTTTAAAAATACGTTCATGGGTTTCGCAAAATGACAAATTGAAGACAACATTAATTTTGAAGCAAAAATGTAACAAAAACTATTTAAAAATTGATTTCACTGTATTATTAAAAATAAAATATAAAAAACCATAGAAAAAAAATTCTGAGAAAAGAGGTATAAAATTTTGCACAAGTTAATCTCTCTAAAGATATACTATTACAACTATTTTCATCATAAAAGATTACTTATCTAAATAAAATCTAGGATAAAAATTAAATATACATATCATAAAAAATGAATGTAGAAAAAAATACCCCCAGTTTTTAGATGAATAAGCGTGCATAAAGTACATAGGTATAGTGTATATTTAAAAACCCTGGAGATTTATTCCTATTAAAGTTAAAACAGGAACGCATTTTTTTAAACATAAATCTTTCTTCTATTTTTACATTGTTCTCTCTCCTATCTTTTTCAGAACTAAATTCCTTTTCTTATCTTCAAAAACTAATAACGCAAGAGGAATCTTTTACATCAACAGAAATAGTAAAATAAATAAATTGCTTACATAATTACAAATAAGCTCTCGAAATACTAAGCATTACTTTGATATTTAAGATGGCAACCGAAATATTTATCAGAAATTTCGCAATCAAGAATTCAATACGACAATAGAAATACGCCTTTAATTATTTTACATTGCAGACTAATTTCATTTCATTTTACATAAATTAAAATAATTAGTTTCATTATTTAAATGGTAATTGCATACACACTAACCGATAAGTAAAAAATACAAGATTTAAAATAAATCAGATCTTGTGTTTCTTTTTTGAATAAAAAAAGATTGCAGAATTTGAATTCCACGCGAATTTTGTTGTTATGAGTGAAAGAATAAGGATGGAAGGGGGGGGGGGACATTTTTCATCTGAAAATTAAGTAGACAAAACTTTCAGTCAGATAACGAGCTAAATTCACGACGATCACGTGATTTTTTCAAACATGTGATCTCCATTGAATTCAAAGCTGACATCAAACTCCAAATTTGTTTATAAGGTAAAGATGTTCAAAAATTCAAATTCTCCAAAAAGTTTTTCAAAAATTAAAAAAAAAACTTTTATTATACGTGCATTTTTAAAAAGAATCTGCCAAAAGCAAACGCTGGCAACATCGAAGCGCATGAATTGATTGGCTGGCAAAGCGTGATTGCATTTCTCGTGTGACTATATGACGTCACATGAATTTATGAACTTATTTAATGAAAATACGTGCTTGTAGTTATCATGTGGCTATGATGTCACATGAATTTCGGCCATTGGGCGGGGGAGGTAACCCTTAAAGCAATTTAAAACAATAACAAAAAATATACGAATCATATTTAAAGTTTGACATATATTCTGGCAACAATAATAAATACTTTCCTCTATGTTGAGTTTATCTGTTTACGCATGTTGCTGACATACGATTTTGCTAAAACATATATGCCAATCCGTTGAATTTAAAATACTAAATGAATCTCAATTTACATTTTTTTAATAAAGGAAATCTCTTCTTATAATTCAAAGATTTTTAATGCATCCGAAAACGCGTTGGAATGACCAATATTTTGGCTTTACAAAATACATAGTGTTTTGTTTCTACCGTAACACAGAGGCCAGTTTCAATAAATTACATAAAATTAGAAAAATCATAAATGGGTCTCTAATCTGCCAGAAGTGAGTATTTAAATTGTTCAAAACCTATCATGGCGAGTATGATAACTCAAAATATTACAAATGTATTTCGATGAAATTTTCTGAAACTGCTATTCACATAATTTTCTAGGGAATGGACTGAAAAATATTTCTTACTGTGTTAATATATATTATAGTCTGTTATTTCAATAATAGCCTCATAAATGTCACATTTGCCGCCCCACTGGTGGTTATGACACTCGGCTTGCAATCGAGTGGGCTCGGGTTCGAATCCCGAATTAGGCATGGATGTATCTTCGGGAAAAGAAGTCGGACTTTCCGCCTGAAATGGATTCCCGTGTAGAATGGAAAGCAGCGCACCCCCTTCTGTTCTGTGTTGGGATCATCGTTTATAATAAAAGTCTATATTCTTCTCTGTTTGCATTGTATACTTCTCTGTTCATCTATCTTTCGTAAGAATCCCAGTATGAAACACACGACAACAAATGTCACATTTCTTACAATATTTATTTGATCAGCAGCAAAAATTTTTATATTTTAAAAAAAGCATTAAAATTTTAGAACATTCCCTTTTGTGGTTTATTTTAGTAATTGCTTATTGGTTTAAGTTCATTACTTTTATTTTCTTACTACTTTAAAGAATTTCTTATAATAATTGCTTCAATTTCACTTACGATTGTGATTTTTCATCAAATATAAATAATTAATTTAAAACGTTGTTTAAGTATTAATATTAATTGGTATTGATCCCTAAAAAGTGTTTGCAGTAGAACGTCGTTTACCTGAACGTTTATTATCCGGAGCGTCAAATATCCGAACCAGTTTTTTTTCTTCTTTCGTCAAGGCGAAAAAGATTTTATTGAGGACCACAGGGAGAAGATTACCGACTTTGTCCAATCGATCCCAGGATTTCAAGAATGCGATGAAGAAGATGTAGAAACCTGGATGGCATACGATGCAGAAGACCGTGGATTTGAAATGCTAAATGATCACGAAATTGTCACTTCCGTGCAAGAAGAATCCGACCCTGTCGACGGTTAAACGAATGAAGACGAGGACAACAACGAAGCAGCAAGGGTCCATCAAATGCTGACGCGTTTCTGCGTTAGAGACAGATATGGAGTGCTCTAACAATCAGAGTGCTGTCCTACTCAACTACTGCTGCTCAAGAGAATCAGATACCTTGCAACGAAAAAAAACCCGAAGGTGTACAATGGTACAGTGAAAAATAAGTGATTATTTTTCACAATAAAGGTAAAATTGTGACATTTTGCACCTATTTTTGCTTTTTCTTCAAGCACGTTTCCCGCATGTGATAATTTTCAACATTCATAGTGTCCGGTTTCATATACTACATGGATCGCATTCGGTTCGGTTATCCGAACAATCGCGCATCCGAACGGTGTCCGGTCCCAATTGATTCGGATAAACGACGTTCTACTGTATAATGTTTTATCAACAGTGATGGGTAACTCTTTTGGCTTGAGGACCGAAATGTGGAAGAGGACGATAGCAGTGGGTCGGGGGGCGCCTTTTTAAAAATGGTTGCATCTCAGAAAAGGCATAAATTGTACCATATAAAAATCAATTTAATATAAGTTACATAAAATAGAGGTAGTTTTATACAATTTACTTATTGTGGTTAATGCCATACTCCATTTTAACTCGGTAATTCCATTCAAAAGTAGATTTACTGTGTTTAAATAAAGCTTTAGACAATTTTTCCATTTCGCAAATTCGTTCATTACTCACGAGATAAATAAAGACAGCCGTAATTCAAGGTTGCGGGTCATCTCGAGTTTCATTGTACGCGTAGTTTACAAGTGATCAATAATTTTATTGGACCGTCACATAATCACTGGTCGTAATTTTGTATTCCCAAAAGAGTCAATAAAACGCCCACCGTTTGGTGAGTAATACACAACCAATATGCAAGCTTGATATCACTGCGCTATAAATCAACTATTATCGAAAATAATAAATTATGCAGCAACAATGGAGCGATTATGAAGCCTTTTTTTTTTCTCTTTCGAACACAATGATAAAGAATATACTCAGCCTAATTGAATTAGTTATTATTCTTCTCGACGAGTTTTCACCGCTTGTAATGAACTTTAAAACACCTTTCTTTTTTATTTATTTTAATTCGTTATTCGAAAACCAGTTTCCGCAGCGGGAAAAAGAAAATTACAGAAGTTCCTCGAAAAGTTGTAGAGCTTCCTTTTAAAAACTGCTTTACCATATGAATTTTTTTTTGTGCTTCTCTAAGTATGAATTGATTTTATTCTAATACAGCCCATCATTGTCCACTTTGTGCTAGCAAACAAAATAATAAAAACTCTTGTTTTCAAGGTTCATACATAACCTTTAACAAAGAAATTGATTGCAAATAGGAAATAATCAAACAAAATATACAGTGGTGGCCAAAATTGTGGACACTTTTTAAAAATATGTTTTATAAGTTTGCAAATAATCGTAATATTTTCACTGATTCTCAGTAAGCTTTGCTAAGAAAAATAATTTATAATACAGAAACCAAAATCTTAAATAACTATTTTTAGTCAGTTAAATATTTGAATCTATATGTAAACACACATAATTTTTTTACTAAATAGTTATAAAGGAAAAAGAGAAAAACATATTTATTATTAGCATAATTATTTTTTTTAAAAAATTCATAAGCGCAGAAGACTGAAGAGTCACAGTTTGCCAACCCCTGGAACAAAATGCTCGCCAAATTAAGCAATTAAAAAAATCAATAAAAGTTTTAATCTGGTAACCCACATTTTTTTTTATTTATTTCTCACGATATTAGTTTTTGTTAACATTTAAAAAATCTGGCGACCAATTTTAAACGTCGCCAAAAATTGGGGGGGGGGGGACTGCTGACCAGGGGTTTTTAACTTCGTGCCCGCGAAGCTATTTTTGTGCGCCGGTGACTGTCTGCTATATACTATGTCGATATCAACCATGGCCCACCCTCGACCCACCACGATATTGTATTAAAATCGTGTGGATTTAATGAAAATATTTTGAATCTAGACGAAGATTAAACATATCCCGTTTTGAAAAAAAGTAGCTTACAAATTAAAATCCTGTTTCTGTCCCACATATATATAGGAATAGTTGTTTTCAACAATGAACACAATGAAATCAACAATCAGATCTCGCCTTAACGATAGTAATCTCGAAGATGTTATAAGATTGGGAATATCATCTAAAATGTCTGGCTTTGAAAAATTAGTGAAAAATATGCAATATCAAAAATCCCATAAAAAGAAACTATTGTTAATTGTTTGTTACCTTTTCCAAAAAAGGATATTCTTTTATGATGCTTATGACTGCAATAGAATAAAAAAATAATAAGAATCATTATACTTTTTTTAACTGCGCCCGCCAGCAATTTCCAATTTGTTATATATAACCTACCGCATACATTTGAGTTCGTAGAGAGTAAGACTCGGTACTTCCTTATATAAGAATTAAAACAATTCTTTTTTATACAACAAAATTATTCAACAGACTCTTAACATAAATGATAAAAGAAAATTAAACCTCAATTTGAGGTAAGCGGAATAATTCAAAAGAAAAAATAAGACACGTAAGACTGAAATTCACGAAGTTAAGTTTTGCCATTAGTGTATTATTCCAAGTAAAATTAACATAAAACTACAAAAGGAAGTGTTGGTGACAATTTCTCTTTCTCTCCCCCCCCCCCTCTTTAATTTTTAAGAAGATTTACCATTGCGATAATGTTGTTAAAAATTGCTTTTTTAGGACATTACCATTATTTTCTTACTTACACATTACTTCAATTTTTTTATGCTCATTTAGGTCGACAGTTGAAAATAATCTAATGTAGTACTCATCTTTAAATAATGACAAATATCATAGCAAATTCTGTAACGGCAGTCTAAAAATTTTTTTGTCGAGCTTTTATCTGCAACTTGAATGGTAAATGTACGAAAATGCTTTATGAATTTTTACGCTATTTAATAATAGTCAGTTTTTCTATAAATAAAATTATTACGTACACTAAATTATATAGTTAAATTAATAACGATTGTAAAACTATTACTGAGAATGCAACCTAAAAATATAAAATAGATTACGATTCGTTATACTCATATTTTAACTGGTTGGTTCACCGTATGTAAACAAAGTTTCATTTTAAGTTCTATATTTAATGAACGCCTCGAATATAATTTTTAAAAAACTCGTAGGTTCGTCTTTTTTCCCCCCTTTCTTTTCCTATCATAAAAACTCTGGCGAAATCACAGCAGAACCATATGAAATTGGTAATTTGATTGAAGAAGTTGCCGATCTTGCCAGGCAAATAAATTCAGAAGTGGATAGTGTGACGTTCAAGAACTGATGGATTTCTATAATCAGGAGATGACAACTGATGAGCTCATAGAAATGCACGAGTAAGAGCAAGAGATTGAAGAACTTATCTTCACATCCAGTTCAATCAGAAGATCGAATAACGGTATGAAATTTGACAGGCCTGAGTTTAATTGAAAAAGGATTACAAATTTCAGAGAATATAGACTCCAACAGAGAGAGAGAGAGAGTATTTTTTCAGCTAAACTAGTGTAAGAAATTATTAGCATGCTATGAGAAAATTTTGCGGAAGAAAAAAAAAGAAAAATCTTTGAGCTGGCAGACTACTTCGTTAGATCCTTGGGGGAGGGGGGGATTAAAAAAAATGCCGCTGGCCTAGAGTCCGTGATCTTTAACCATTAAGCAAGAGCCTGAGTTTAGAAGTTGGATTTATTGGCAAAAAACGCGAAATAACTGCGCTACTTCATAACTATGAAGTACATTACATAAATAAATGTTGTAAAATGTAAATGTGTGATTTAAACGTGAACACTGTAAATACTGGTTAAAAAAAAAAGTGTAAAAAATAGAGAATAATCGCAAGGGAATCCCGGGAGCACGTCGCCCATGTTTACTAAAGACAGTGAACTACAAAGAAGAGAGAATAATCAGTACTAACATATCTCACTGCTGTAAAGCCAGTTCTTATTCAAAATAAAGCCTCAGGAATAAGTTAAAAATATTAATGAATAAAAATTTTCAATAAATATTTTCGTTAATTAATTTCAAGAGCATTTTAAAATAACCTCCCCACTAATAATATTCGAAGAAACGTTAAAACACAATAGAAAAAAAATTTTTACCGAGAAAAGTTTGTTAGCAAAAAATCAAAAATTAGCATAACAAAAAGTTGAATTTGGCTTGAAAAAGGTTGGACTTTAATTGATAAAAAGTGCATTTGAAATACCAAAAGGCGAATTATAGAAAGAAGAATGTGATAATAAGACACATTACATAACTGTGTAGTTGTTAGAACCTATTTCTGGACATAAAGCGTCTTATATAAATTAACACTTTACTTAAAAAAAAAACTCGGAACAATTTTCTAATTTCTAGGAAGATTTCTTTTCGTAACTAAAGGCAGTGTTCGCTCCAACTCGTTAATTCATAACTCCTCACATTCATTTCTAGGGCACACCGGATGCAAAGCTCCTCCTCAACGTAATAAAACCATCTTCCAATTGAAGAGACACACGAACAAGAACTGCAATTACTGCAGCGTAAAAATCATCATTAGTTCGTTCAACTTCGCTGAAGGTAAAGTCGACCCACTGCAGAAAAATAGACTGTGGTAATTTCTAAGTTTTTAGTGTAAAAACACATGCAGCTGTCTGTTCAGGTTGCACGCGATGGTGGGTAGTTTCTGCAACGAATGTGCAATGCACAAAAAAAAAAGACGGAGAAGCGGCTACAGCACCTGCGAATTTTAACTAAAAACACTGCGTCTTACTTTGGGATAGTTACGTAGTTTCTTCACGCCTTTCTTAGGACGTAGATTATCATCATAGGAAAAAGATTATTCTGAAATATGAGAAAATTAGAACAATATGAAGTTATCCGGTTTTCCAAATGGTACAGCAGTCATTTTTGAAACAATGGTCATATATTTTTTTAAAACTTTTATAGTACTTTTCAATTTATTCGAGATGGAAGTACTGGAGAGATTTTTTGATGTAAATAGAATATATAAATCAACGGTGGGGTTAGGGTTAGGTAGGTGGAGTTAAGCACAGGTAGGTTTTGAAATTCTGAAAAAAGAATCGATTTACTTTAATAAACATTTGTAAATATAACTACAGCTAGAATAAGGAACAATGACATTTTGCAACGTTTTTGTGTATACGTTTTATTTCTGAAGCGACAGAAATGCAGGCAGTCTTATTCAGAATAACAGAAACTCCTTTCTGCCACTTTAAACAAGTACGGGAAATAAATTTCAATCAAATATGGAAAAATCTAAATACTCATCAAAAAAAGTATTACAAAAAAATCAGTGGTTTTTTAAAATCTCTCTAATACCATGTGTACCCCTTCTGTCATAAATTTACTTTCCGAAGTATAAGTATAGTACGGAGAAAAACAAAATTACAAAAATAATATGAAAAACGATGAATCGAAAGAAAAGATTTGATACAAATTATTCACGTGCATAAAGCACACTGTATGGTAACATAAAAATAAAACTATTTTTGTTCATTAATGCAAATGGGAAATTTTTTATTTAAAAACAAACTTTAAATTGTGCAACAAGGTATGTGGCAATTTGTGCCACATATTCTTGTAATCCCTACAAAAAAGAATTTTAAGCGCATTTTCCTTATTTGACGGAGAAATTCAAACAGTGAAGTTATAATCATTTCATTTGGCACGGTGGCAAACGATAATTCTTGCACCGATATATTTTTATTCAATCGATTGCTGTATGTAATATTATAGTCTGATTTCATGTTGTTGTTGTAGTTCTACATGCTACTTAGTTGGTTTAATAATAAAATGATGGAATAAAATTTTCGAATGTCTGTTTGGAAAAGAACACGGATCTCGAAACAAGGAGTGGCCGCGGTAGCCAAGTGGTCTAGGCATGGGATCATGGCTAGCGTGTCATTAGTTCGAGCCCAGTACCACTGAAGACCCGCCGTGTAGGAGAGAGATGCACGTTAAATCTGTCGAGAATTCAAACGTCCTCCCGTTGGTGTGGTGTGGTTGTTAGGAGAGGGGTGTGTGCCAGCTCAGGTGTCGTCCGCGTCACTTGACCATGGTTCAAAATTACGCGGACCGTCGCCAAAAGCCCTCGTGTAGCTGAACAGTGCGACGTAAATATTCACTCATTCACTCGAAATAAGGAAATATACTGCAGGTATTCTTCATTAGAGGTTGTTTTCACTGTAATTCGGTACATACAATTGCGAGATATGCAAGATCTAGCTTTTCATCGTAGACGATTAAGATACTGAGAACATCGTCTCTATAACTCTGATTATGTGCTTTAAATAGAATGATTTCATTTGTAAATATTCATGAATATTAAACATTTGAGGGGGGGGGGGAATGTAGAGAATCCATAGAAATGCAGAAAAACGAACAAAATTTCATAAAAATTGAGAAATATCCAATTAAATATGAAACGAGAAACATGTTTCTGCAAAGATGTCAAGCTTATTGTATTGCTTATTACTGCCTCCTCCAATTCGATCAGAATTTTTAAAAATTCAGATTTAAATATATTGCTGACGATTCAAAATAAAAAAAAAGTTATATCAAAGGCTCAGAGATATTAAGTGAAAACTTTACTAGACGCCTTAAATAAATGATGCCAATAATTGTCTATATTTATTGTGAGAAGCAGATAACTTCTGATTTTAGACAAAAAAAAAATCTGCATTTGCCTTATGGTAAGGGGTGGGCAATTGTTTTGGCTCTAAGGCCACATGGTGGAAGCAGAGGATATCGGAGAAACGCATCTTTTTAAGATGATTGTATTCATTAGTTAACTTTTCATCTCAGAAAAATAAATAAAATACACGGAAGAAATTGTACTATAAAATTCAATAAGTATAAGTTAAGTAAAATAGTGGTACCGTTTTATTCAATTTATTTCTTGTGCTAATTACATATCCTCTATATCAGCGAGCACATTTAATTTTAGAACCATTTTAAATAGAGAAATGCATCCTATCACACTTTTCTAAGATTTTTTTTTCAAGTCAGGAGCGAAATTGTGCTTGTTGAAATTCTCGTCACAGCCTGCAACTTAATGTCAGCCAACTTGTAACAGTATTTACTCTTGTTGATCTTTATGCAAGAAAAACTTTGCTCACACAAATATATGTTGACTCAAAAAGCGTAAAGAATATTAGTTCTCTATATTTGTGGTTTTCTCACTGGCAAAAAACTTCTTTGTGGCACGTGAGGTGCTATTTGCCCATCTCTGTCTCATGGTATTCTATAGTCCCCCTCCCACCGAATAACACTTAGTTGGGTATTACATACTTTTTATCTATAAAATGTAATGAATTTTAATATTTAATACATAAATTGTTATATAAGTATTTAATAAACACCAAAAAAAAATTTAATTACAGATTTTATCTGAAGCAAAAAATGGGGGATTCAATAACAGGAATATGAAAAGCCATTGAGTCAGAGCCATATACTGAACATTATTTCAGCAATATAAATTCTTTCTAAATCTACGAAATATTACATTATCAAATCCTAGAAAATTTTAGAATAATTTAAATAAGATTCTATAAAGATGCGATTACGTGGGATAATATTCAGCAGCAAAACAATTCAAAAATTTCTCGCACACTCTCTCTCAAAAAAATCTTACATCGACATTTTTAAACCACGTAAGCCGAATCCATGATCGTTGAGCGAGTCAGAATATTTAACAGCTGTTACTACTCCAAAAGACATTCTCCAGCACTAGAGCTGCTATTTTACGACTATTTTCAGTTCATTGATTATATTTTGAGGTCACGACAAACTTCAGAAGACACAGCTATTTTCCTATCCTGTTAAACGATTTTTTAAAAAATATTTAATTCATCAACGTTTCCTTTAGCTTATTTACAAATACACATTGTTAAATCATAGAAAATTGCAAAAGAACAGTTTAAAAGCGATTTATACGGTTTTTTAATCAATGCACTAAAACAAATAATTTTTATTCTGAAATTTTTTAAGGAAATAGTGCACAAAACAAAAAAATCGACCTGAAAGTTACTTTGGTAGGAGTATAATGACCTCTACGCAAGATCATGAAGCGGGTATGATAAAATCAAGGTTGGGCTATATACAACATGGTTTATGTGCAACACTGAGACAGAAGATGGGGATGGGATTAGCAGATATATTCTCCGCTTAATATAATTCTCAAAAATATTATATAATAAAAATTTAGAAGCCTTGATTTTTTTTTGTTTCCTTCATTTATATTTGATCCATTATAATTCCCACAGGGAAAATTTCCTAAAACTTTACGTGTGAGCTCATGGCTCTTAAAGGAGCTTTGGATAACTACCACAACAGGGCAATTGAAAGTTCCACGGTGGCCTTTTACTATTCTCAGACTAGATCTGCGCTCCAGAGGGGCAATTCTCAACTAACCCAGGATTTAATTGCCCTTATTATTAGAATAATTGGAGCCCAAAGAATTTGCACTTTGTAATTAATACCGGCCCACGCAGACATCTTCAGCAATGAGCAGGCTGATACCCTTGCCAAGAAGGCCCGAAATTCCCCTCAACTTTTCAATAGCCTTACCCTTACTGATGCAATAGCCAGAAGTAAAATCACCTCCCATCCAGTTAAGAAGCACTTCAATCCAGATCTTAATTGTAACCGCTTTACTTCAACCACTATAGCCAGACTACGTACAAGGCACTTCAAAGGGATGAAAATATCTCCTGATGGCCAAAGAAGTTACAATACTTGTCCTCACTGTCTTGGCATTCAAATATTTCCTCCCCATATTTTTAATTGTCCTTCTATTTTCTCAATCTACAACATAGAATTAAAACCCCACATACCATCAACTGTTTTATTTGTTAAAGGTCGTCGGCATAGCAATGGCCGTTTTGGACGCCTTCGGGCCATTTGATTTCACTGCATGGACAAGACGACAACAGCAACATCATAATCACATTTTTGTACAGCATGCTTTCTAGTCTATGTTTAAAAGAAACTTTCATTTGTGAATATGCAATGTTTCTTATACGAAAATTTAGCTGGTAAATTAATAGACAAAGATCAGTAAAATGCTATTAACAAAAGTTCTCCCTCCCCCTCCCAAAAGAAAACAAGCAAATTTTTTCACGAAATTGAGTATGACAGAATTGTTTTGTTTACAAAGAAAACGCCAGACTTATATCATTCATCAGTGTATTCAATCTTCGAAGAATCAATAACAGAATAAATAGTTGGAGCGATTGAACTTAATCTTACCGTAATAAGGATAATAATGATAAAAACTTATCCTGCGATTTCTTAACAATAAAACTTCAGATAACGATACCTTAGTCAGCCAGATGTGCTCTGAAACACTTCTGATAGACTTGCTTCGACTCCCGTACCGGTTCTATAATTTCTAATTCTTTTATTCTTTCTCTTATTTTTCCCTCTCATTCATTCACTTCATTTCTGTTCGATTCGCAAAGTTCATTTGAATAAATCACGGTTCTTTTACAAGGTGAGATCATAACAAACATCGCACCCAACATGTAGAGGGGCTGATGCACGTTAATGCTGTCAAGGCTCTAAACCCTAAATCCCAGCTCAGGTGTCATCCCCTTTATCTGATCAAAATTAAGAGGTCCATAACCAACAGCCCTCGTGTAGTTTCGAGAAACGACATTGAAAAACAATCAAGCACTCGTGAGTTTCATAAAAAGTCACAGAGGTTAGTTGCGGACCATGCGTTTGTGAGAACCCGTTAAAAAAATACTACATAAATACCAAACGACGATTTTTTTTAAACAAACATTATTCAGAGCCATCAGAAGCTCGATCTAAACCGCAATGGCACCAAAATTGGAATAGAGACTAATGACGATATAAAAAGTATGCATACGCGAGAAAAATTTAGTCCCCAAAATCCCCAATAGGGGTATTTATGAAGCTGTTGTAGCCTACCAAATCAAGAATCAGCACGAAGCAAATCCACGAAAACGCTACAACCGCCCATATAGTTCGAGCTATAAAAATATGTAAAATATGTAGACAGCTATCCGAAAAAAGTTCTCACCAAAGTGAGCCAGCTCAAGTAAATGTTAATCACTAGCTCAGAATGCACTTTATTGGTAAAGCTTGATATTATCTTAACCATCCACATTTTCTTGTGAGCTTAGAACTCGACAGGAGCTACGTAAGGGAGCTTTATCGCTTACTACTTTTAAAAGAACGATTAAGAAGTTCGAAGAAATTCGCCCAGGCAGGGGCTTCAGAGCAACTTCAGAAGGTGATAACAGATGTTACAAATGTAATCGTCGACGGATTACAGAGAATCATTGTTGATACACAGACAACGGATCATGTGACATGTAGTGCATGTAAGAAATTTTGATCAGAGAATGCACGGTGTAGTCCCTGAAATTGACGGTCCATAGTTAATGAAAAATGTTTCCTCAAAACGGAAAAGATCTTAAAATAATGCACGCCACAAGGAGTACAGTTTACTTCAATTTGGAAATCTTGCACTAGTTAGCAATGTTTACGATGTACAAGTTAAAACATGACATAAAAAAAACTACCATAAGACTTCGTGTCTTCGCCATTTTCTGAGTTAACTGAGTCCTTTGTGTGATTTTTTAAAGAATATATAAAACATGAAATATTCAGTGCAGAGATACGATTTTCTCAACCCTTTCCTCAAATGGGTCAAGGGCCTCTAGCCCTGAGCCCATTCCGTGGATTGTGTGGAGGGCGTTCCCATAAGAAACACCTGCAGGGGTCCTTACAGGGGTTACAAAATCCTCTTTTCTTTACACAATGGCGTAACACCGGGTGCTCAGTCACGATGATGCTAGGGAGTGTAGGGGGAGGATTAGGGGCACCCCCTTTTCACTTTCGAAGCAGAAGTGCTGCCTTCACAAACACATGGTGCGAGAGATCAAGTTGACTTTTTGTTGTTGACTAAATAGTCAGAACAGAGGAAAATTTTACGATTACGATTATAATTAAGTATCAACTTTATACATCAATTTCCAAGACGAAAAAAGAATATTTTTTGCAAAATGCAATAATTTACTAAACTTAATTAATAAATGGAAGTTTTCAGTTGTAATGTACCAATAGGCCTTACGAAGTCTCTCATTTACACTTGTAACTACATTGTTCCAGAATTCGATTCCAACACGGTCTCACAGTTTGAGAGAAATGAGAAAAGTAAGGTTTCACTCGAAGTACATAAAATAAGTTATTGGGAAATGATAAGATAAGCAAATAACTTAAATTGGAGAAGACAGGTATTATCTTATAAGTTTTAATCGACAAAAGTTACTATATTGATTAAAGATTATTCCACTTCAGAAAGTAAAACACCAATTTATCTAATTCACGAACACCCGTATTGAGAAAAAAGTTGTTCAGTTGAGCTTTTGTATATTTGTATTAATAACTTCAGGAATTGGACGTGGGCTCGAGGAGGAAGGGAGAGAAAAAACGAGTTAATTGAAAAAGAGTACAATTCTTTACAAAATGAAATCACTGAAGATAACAATTCATCAGAAGGCAATTAATATTCCAAACATACGCAATTAGTTTTAGTTGAAATGCACATTACTATAAAACTATTCATCACAATCCAGATATATGGCAAGAATGTAAGGAATTTTCACAACACATGAGAAAGATTAAGATTTATCCCTCAGTAAATATAATAACCATATCTGAAACCAGATAATATTTATTTAGTCATAGGATTAGCTTCCTGTGTTTCTAAGCCTTTTCTGATAAGTTTAGAAGTACAGAATTCTATGTAAGACATTTTATTCCATCACACTTTCTGTATTTCCTCTCCTAGTAATGAAACTACATACGTAATACAATTGAAAACAAATGTAAAATCGGAGTAAGGGAATACTCATATATTTGAAAAGAATTGTTTTATGTATTTCAGAATTTTTACAAAATTAAAAGATAATTTTACAATTTGGAAGAACGAGAACGATTGCAAACTTTAAAATCAAACGCCATAGGAAAAAGAAGAAAATTCGAGAAAATTATCGGGAATAATAATAATAATATAAAAAAAATAAATAAATAAATAAAAAAAAACGTAAAATTATAATATTTCATAAATATGAAACGAAAGTCGTTTGGCAAAAATATTACTTCAACCACAGCCGATGGTAAAAATACAAAACTGCATTCTATCTAACAATAATTATAAAGCTTTGAAAAAAAAATCGCCGATGTTTGAACATATAACAAAAACATATTTATTTTCCAACTCCACTAATTTTTTCTTGTAGTTTTTATCATAGTTCTTGCATATTTGAGATCTTTAAATTTCCCTCCCCTTTTTGAAAAAAAAAAGTTACATTAATTAAAACATATGATTATTGGAGTTTTGTCTTGAAATTAAAAAAAATACACTCACTATGAATTTTTCTGCTTAGTTCCTGTTTTGAGAATTCAAATGCGTAGAAATTATAGGTAAAAGCAAAATTATCAAGAAAGGGGGGGGGCGAGGACAATCATTTAACTGAAATTCTAATGTGTTAAACTAAGCAACAATTCTAATATGCATTTTTAATAAATATGTAATTTTTAATTTTACCAAAAGAAAACTGCAAAAATTATAAATAAATTTAAACTTATCCCATTTTTTGGAGATTTTCTATTCAAATTATTTTAGTTACTACTGACGACTACAAAGATTTTTATAATATCTTTTTATAAAGGAAATAAAAAAAAAAAAAAAAAAAAAAACTACACACATTTTCTTTCGCCATTTAGAGTAGTGGTCTTCAACCCTTGGGCCGCGAACCGGGGTCGGTCCGTGGAGCTAATGATACCGGGCCGTTCAAGGAGCATTAAATTATTTCCATTTTATTTACTGTGGTGTATATCTCTCGGGTTTCTGCGACTTTCCCATATAAAATCGCTTCAGATTCATTTTCTCGGTGTAATTGTATTTTATTTCGTATTCAATACAGTAAAAATAAAATTAAATCAAAATCTAAAACAAACAATCAACGTGCCACCCTCAGCGGGCCGTGGTAAAATTATCGAACGTTGATCGGTCCTCGGCGATAAAAAGGTCGGAGAACACTGATTTATAGAGGCTTGATATTTCGGTTCAACTATTGACTTATTTTCGAATATCCCCCCTCCAGATTTTGGTACGATCTAATAGTGTCAACACTTACGCAAACTTTAGATTAGATCTGTGAAATACTTCCCTCAAGACACAAATAAATTGTTGAAAGAATTTGTCAAAATCTTATGTAACAAACTACACAGGAAATGAAGCACATTATATAAGATCACCGCACAAATATAACTTGTAATACTTTTAGACATTATTCTTTACCTAAAATAAAACAGCAGGGAGAATGCACTTAGAATATTATGTAATCATTTTTTCCAAGTTTTTGATGTTATCACAATTGAAATACGTATATTAATTTAATTACAAAAAGTGTTTATTTTACGAATATCCGCGAAATTTTTTAAAGAAAAACTTAAATAAACACCAACCATTAATAGAACAAAAACAAGATGCTAATACTAACGGCAGTTTTACAAATAAAATTATGAATAAGTAAGAGACTTATATGAGCTTGAAATTAGTAATTATGTGCTATATCAGCAGTAAATAGTAATTTAAAATAGTAATTTATATTTAAAACGGTTCTTTCACATTCTTTGTTTTCAGAAGTCTGTCCACGCCAATTCAGTGTGTGTTAACCAATAGACATCTTAAACATTAAAAAAAAAAATACCATAATATATGAAACCGTGTTTGTATTGCTTGAAGATTTATATTTGTTCAAAGTATTTTGTCTTAAACGTGTTTTATTTTTCGATTAGTATATAATTATTTAATTCAAATAAAAAATGAATGCCAATTAACCTTACATAAATACAAAAAACAAACTAGTACTAGGAGGAGGGAAAACGATTAACTTCAGCACAATGGACTAA
Organism: Trichonephila clavata; assembly: GCA_019973975.1. NCBI lineage: Eukaryota > Metazoa > Arthropoda > Arachnida > Araneae > Nephilidae > Trichonephila > Trichonephila clavata. The sequence goes on along the minus strand of BMAO01008831.1, from coordinate 88,774 downwards.
ATTCATGTGCCGTCATAATCACATGATAACTATAAACAAGTGTTTCCAGTCAATCTGTTCATAAATTTAAGTGACGTCCTAGTCACACAATAAATGCAATCTCGTGTTTTCAACCAATCAGATTATGCGCTTCGCTCTTACCATCTTTTGCTTTTTTCCCCGCAGATTCTTTAAAATCATATTTTATCATATATAAAACAATATAATAAAATATACATAGATAAATAAAATACACTTGATTTAAAAATACACGTACAATAAAATAATAATTTTTTTATTTTGAAAAACTTTTTGAAGAATCTTAATACTTAAAAACCTTTATCAAATAACCAAATTCGAAACTTTATCTAAATTTTACAAGCAGAACAGAAAGTTTTATGTCAATGGATAACCCGCGATTGTGCTTGTGACTTATGAATTTAACCCATTAAGTAAATTCAAATATACTGCTTCACATGAAAAATGGAGTTAAAATATAATAGTTGAACTTTCTAATCTTAAAATTAATACTTACAGTCGTATCCAATTTTCTAACAACACATGACAAAAAGATAAATATTCTAATTGTTCAACATACGTTGGTTGCCGTTAAAAAATTAAATTCAAGCGGAATCAGAAGTTAATTAAAATATTTTTGCTGTTGATGTTAATGGAACTAGAATATTTTTCATTCCTAAAAAAGTATTTCCAAATGAATTTGAAATTTTTTACTGTTAGACAAAGACATAGGCTGAAGAAAAGACGAATTATCAGAATTTCGTTGTAATTTGAGTTCTGGGTAAGTAATGTTACACATTTCCAACTCTAGAATGACTCATCCCCTAAGCAGTAACACGAAAAACAGAACAAAAAATTGGGTAGTACTTACATCATAGCATCACAGCCATTGAACACAAGTAATCCAACAGTGGCAAAGAACGCGAACAACTTGAGATAACACATTTCAACATTGGCGCGAGTATCACACACTGAACGAGTTTCAGAAGCGAAAGCGAATGAATAAAAAGAACAGCATGAGTAAAAATAAGAAGTTTTAAGCCGTGACAAATAAAACGCGCGTAGCACGTGGCACATTGGCACTGGGCCAGGCAACAACCGACGAACTGCAAAACTGCGAGAACGAATAGGAAAAACGCTTACGGGCAGAATTCAAGAAAACCATTTTTACGAGCAGCTGTTAATCGGTTGTTGGCTAATAAGAGCAGAAGTTCGCGCCTAACTTTTGAAAGAGATACCAGTTCTTTTTTGGTGGGGGGATTCAGGAGGGGAGAAAACGAGGAATAAGTATTTGATCTTTATTTCTCTCTGCGTATCAGATTTTTTTTCTTTCTGGATTGATGAGCATTTATTTCATTGATTAATTCGATTGGATTGAAAAATAACAACCCCAGGAATAAATGAGATGTTTTAAGAAACAAATACCGAAGAGAAAAATCTTCCCTAAGAAAAAATATCTTGTTTTGTTTCACTTGAGTGGACAACATAAATGGTGAATAGAGGTTTGATTAAGAAAGAAGGTTTACTTTTGATAAAAAAACGTTAACGACGTTACGAAAAAGAAGTTGATAATTCCTTTTGCACACACACACACACACACACACACACACACACACACACACACACACACACACACAAAATAGGTGTTTTTTTNCACACACACAAAAATAGGTGTTTTTTTTTAAATCGATACCAAAATATTCGAAAATTCTATTACTTTCTTGTAACACGAAAGCAAGATTCATTTTAGTTTTTGAAAAACAGAAATGGAATGCAATTGAAAAAACAAAGCTATAGCGTCTGGCAACACCCTTACCACCAATAACTGACATCTCAATTCGCGCATGTAATTATATTTTTGTAGTTTATATAGAAGAGAGATTATTTGGAATTCGTTGAACTAATTTTAGGCTTAGTTAAATGCATTCTAGATTCCGTTAGTTTAGGATCTGTGCGTTCCTGTGATTTTAATGTTATGTCGAATTAAAGAACATTAAAATGAAAATATAGGGTATACTCTGCTTTTTATGAGAACTTTTTTTTTGGATCGACGAAGTGTTTGAAAACAGAAAATTCGCTTACTTTGTCGATTCTGGACGACGTTCTATAAATAAGGAAAGAAGAAAAGTTGAGAACAATTTTTCTTTTCCTATTTTAAAGGAATTTATAAAGCCTTTTTTGATTAGCAAAAATTTTGATCGATTTTTTTACAAGGGCCTTTAATTAATTTCCAAATAAATGTCTGGAGATCGAAAACCACGCACGTAAAAAATTAAAGTTATATAATTATTCAATTTTTTTTGTTACTATTCAGGCTTGCTTTTGTCGATAATGAATCTAATTTTAAAAATATTGAAAAATTTTTTTGTTATGTTTTATTCGATTGATGCACTTGGAAAAAAATCACATAAAATCTTGGTGGTTAAAACATTTCTTTGTAAAAATTTTGAATAGAACAATCAAATATGTTGGTTTCAAGGCGTAAATCAAGGTGCCAGCTCAGTTGCCCCGGACTCGTGATTAAATTTTTTCCCCCTCAACCTAATATTTACAAGAATATAGCTCAACAATTCTTTAAAACCATAATACAATTTTTCAACTTAAGAAGAATAACACTAGCGAGAGCCTCTATCACTTTTGAAGTCTACTACATAAACCTAAGGAGCGATGAATGTTGCAAATACACTTTAATCGATGTAAATCTACAGATAGCATATTTTAAGTTTTCACAACAGAAATGATAAAGAATCTACCCTAGAGAGATAGGCTTGAACTCAATTTAAATAATTTTCACTTCTCTCTCCTTTCCACTGCTTTTAGCTAGGAATATTGTACAGTAAACGTGAAAGAGATTTGCATTTAATCTTTGTTCATAATCTATTTACAAACACTTCTGAAGAAATATTTGGTGGAAAAGTGGCAATTGATACCATAGAATAAAATTGTGCATGATGTAATAAAATAAAATGTAAACTCAGTAAATAAAACGTTCACTAAAAGTAACTATACAAACCTTACTATATTTTTCAACTCACAACTTAATTCACATATATGTAGTAACTGTTGGACGCAAAGTACAGTTTAAATGATTAACTGGCATTTTTTAAAAATAATAAATAAAACTTTCTCCATTACTGCATCTTTCTTATGAATCAGTCGCATTTTCTCTATTCGGATTTTTTTCGATTGTTCAGGTTTTTCAAGAATCAAGATCCAGCGGAGGCATATTAACTATTATTTTTAATATAAGACAAGACAAACATAGCTACAGACTCCGAGATAAAATCCGAACCGTGGAATCATTATTTTTCAGAAATTCTACTCTGTTAAGGCTACACATTACCGTAAAAATGACAATTTTATCGAAAATTTTTTTTTTGCCTTTTCCTGCAGCCCATACGATTGGGAATCTTGGCCCCAAATTTCAAATCTGCTAACCAATTAGTTTTTAAGATATTTGAAGTTTTCTGAGTGCTATCAGACCCGATATTTGACAGCTGAGGGGCGTGGTTAGTTTTGGTTTCATTTTAAAGCATTTTTCCATTCTTAAATTTAATTAATTACTAATATTTTTAATAAAATCGATATTTGCTGAGAAGTGATTATTAACTTCAATTTTCACTACTGAAATCGCTTCTGTTTGTTTACATTTTGAGTTTTTGGTGTGCTTATAGTTACTTAGCTAAAATTGATTAAAAAAAAGGTCTTTCTCAAGACCAATATTTATTCTCATATAATTTATGTAGCTTAAAAGCTTGTTTACTTTATTCAAGTTAAGTTTTTTCTGTTGAGAAAATGCCACGGAAAAAACTTTCGCAGCTTGCGAAGAGAAGCAATATTTCTAAAAGATGGAGTACTGTTGAAAGTTACGATGTTAATGACCATCCTTTACCTGTTATAACAACAAGACTTCAGAAAACAAGTGTTTTGAATACAAGAAAGAATACTACAGATAAAAGTAAATATTTCAGTGATGTTCCAAATTACATTATAGTGGATACTGAATGTTTAAGTAATTTGTTTACAAATCATTTATGCAGTATTTGTCATAGTGCATCCTTGAAACTTTGCTTTGGTCACAGAAATGGATTTGCATTCAAAATGAATGTTGTATGTATTAATTGTGACCAAACCCAAAGTGAAACATATTCTTCAAAACAGTTGGTTGATACTAAATTACATCAAATAACAAATGTTAGCAAGCATCAATTTTTTAATGCTCCATTTGATGTAAATATGAGAATAGTGCAAGGTATGTTAAGTTTGTGACTTGGGTACTCGGCGTTGGAAAAATTCTGCATGCATATGAATTTAAATATAATGTCTAGTAAAACTTTTAATTCCTATAAAGCAAAAGTTCTGAATGGACATCTCGTTGCTTCCATTCAGCTGTTGCTTGATATTCGTAAAGATGTCAGAGAGGCGAATGGCTCAAGGAATGATAAAGATATCGTCGATATTGGAGTGTCATATGATGGAAGCTGGTTGACAAGAGGGCATACGTCAAACATCGGAATAGGATGTGTTATCGACTTGCTGACTGGCTTTGTGATCGACTACGAAGTGATGTCAAAGCGGTGTGGAGAATGTGAACAGACTAAATTTGCGCTTGGAGAAGACAGTGTTGAATTTCGTATTTGGTATGAAGGACATCAGGATGATTGTAGTGCAACACATGTCGGATCATCTGGTGCAATGGAAGTAAATGCAGCTGTGAAAATATGGGAAAGATCTGAGAGCATTGGCTTCCGGTACACAACCTTGCTCTCTGATGGGGATTCTAAGGCTTTCTTAGAATTAAAAGAAAGAAAAATTTATGGAAGTGAAATACAAATTAAAAAGAAGAATGCTTCAACCATGTGAGCAAAAGATTGGAACAGCTTTGAGGCAGACAGTAAAAGATTGGCGAGTGAAAGGTGTACTCTGGAGGGAAGAAACACGGCAGTTTGAAAGAAGAGACAATAAAAAAGCTTACTAGATACTACACTAATGCTATACGCAAAAATATGTGATGTAGAGGCAATGAAAACTGCAATTTATGCTACCCTATTTCATTGCATATCTACAGACCAGAAGCCACAACATAAAAAGTGTCCTTCTGGTATCGACTCTTGGTGTTTTTACCAGTCATCATTAGCACGTAGGAAGAAACCAGTTTGCATAAAGATTGGGTAAAAACACCAATCAATGAAGAATATTTGCCCAAAATTTTGCCAATTTATCAAAGATTGGCTTCAACGGAATTATTAAGCAGGTGTGTTAGAGGTTTAACACAAAATTCCAATGAAGCATTGCATTCAATGATATGGAACAAATGTTCCAAAGAAAATACAGCTTCTAGGAGACGTGTGTTGATTGCCGTGTCGAGTGCAATATCTGAATTTAATGTTGGAACATTAAAAGCCCTTAAAACATTTCAGGATGCTAATTGCCTTGCAACAAGTTTATCATCAGAACATTTAGCCAACTTTACCGATTATAGGAGAACCTATTTCAGGAATAAAATAAAATCTGCAAATTTTAAAGTCGCGCAGCAAAAATTAAAACTTGCTAAATTGCGTCGACTTAAAATTGACAAAAAATTAGGTGCTATGTACAAATTTGGTGGATTTTAACTTTTTAAGCTTTCATTTATAACATTATTATTTTTTATAAGTGTATTGTGTTTTAAAACTTTTGTGAAATTATTATGTTAACTTTATGCTGAAAAATCTGTCATCGTAACAAATGCTATTTCGATATTTTGCAAAAACATATTTTGAATAAGTAAAAATATTTTCAATCATATTTAATTAAAGTAGTGTTTTTATGTATTATATAAGTAGTAAAATAATATATTAAAAATTTAGAGCTTTGCAAGTATTATTTGTTTTTGTTTTATGCCTTTACAAACTTTAAATGCATTTTTCTCAGACTTTTATTTTTGAAGATGTAAGTGTTTTCTAATCCCTAAGGCTTTTTTTCTGTTCAAGATAGAGTCTTGAAATTTTTTATAGATACTTAGATATATGTGTTACATAAAAGTTAGTATGGGTTTAGGTCTGAGATCTTTAGTTATTTTTTTAAAAAATGTTAAAGTTAATATTTTAAAAATTTTCGTGTTTTTTCCAGGTTTAGCTAGAAAAAATATTATTAAAAATCAACAAGGAACCAGATTTTGAAATCCATACTAACTTTTGTTTGCAATAATGTAAGAAATATAAATCATGTAAAATAATTTTAAAATTTCAAAAATTGTGTATTTTGTAAGAGTTTAAAAAAACTTCAAAAATTTAAAATTTTTTTAAATTTTAAAATAATGGCTTGTTAAAATGATTTTTTATTTTCAGAATCGGTTTAATAATATAGTCTGAAAACAATACATAAATAACTTTTAATATTACTGTCCCCAGAAAATTTTTTTGAAAAAGGGTACCGTGTAGCCTTAATCAGTTACGGGAACAGTTATCGATAAGATAGTAACAGCAAACGATTTATTTAAACGAATATACTACACCTACATAATTATAACTACCATACGATTTATAACAAAATATAAAATTAAATCTCCTGGAAGACATTTTAATTATTTTATTCTGAAAAGTAATCGGATGACGATTTTATACATTACTAAACTCTAAAAAATAATGACAAATAAAACAAGCAGTTAGCAAACAATAATAATAAAAAAAATCACAGTCTCGTATTCAACATAAGAGCGTAAAGATGTATAATATATCGTGAAAGAACGAGATCTTAAGATTCACTTCAATAATTAACCGCATTCAGGTAACATATTCTGGATAAGACAGCGAATTAATTTGCTTTAAGACATGGATGGGTTTTATCACTGGAATTGGCAATCGATATTCAGAACATGGCTTAGTAGCCTGTCACTTAAAGGAACACGAGAAATTGACACGCTGCAACAAAGTGAACCATTTTCGTAACAACTAATAACATTCATATTCCCGCTCAACATGAACTTAGTCATTAGATTTACAGTTTAGAACCATTACCTCGGGGGATTATACAACAGATTAACTCGTATTAGAAACTAGAATTATTTCATGCAATAGCGTTAATAATAGATAGAATACAGAGGCGTTCATTCGTATAAAGGTTCCAGTTAAAAACAGATTAAATTTGTTAAATAAAAAAACTGAATTTTTAAATTTTGCATTCGAAAGCCGATTAAAGAATTCTTTTTTCTATTTTATGCACTACGCATTTGTTTACAACAATCTTTTCCATTCAAACCTGCACTATGTCGCCTAATTCGTCTTGTATTATGTGAGAATTTTGAGACCCGATTCAGTGGGCTAAATTCACGGCGGTCACATGATAAATAAATCACGTGTACTCCACTGAATTGTTAAAAAAAAACTGATATTGAACTTACACTTGTTCTGTTTGTTAAACTTAGAAAAAATTTTAAATTTTATAACTGAGCAAAGGATGCTCAAAAATTTTAAAAAAAAATTTTATATGTGTATTTTTAAAATGAGTGTATTTTGATAACTTATATGCGTTATTATTTTTGACATGTAATTTTAAAAATCGTTTATGCAAAAAGCAAAAGTTGGCAACAGCAAAGCGTATTAACTGATTGGCTGAAAAAAACAAGATTGCCTTTACCATGTGACTATGAATGTATTACGTCACATGAATATAGCCAATTGAACGGTCGGCAGCTTCGTACGTCATTACCGAAATTCGTGTTTTTAACCGCCAAATTACCACAGCCTTTGTTATAACTATAACAATGTAAAATTAATGTTTCATTTAAGGCTGAAAAAGCTTTCATTTCGAGTGTTTACAAACTTTTTAGAACTATTGAAGAATACTCGATTTTTTGTTTGTTTTAAATTTAAGTTGCTGGTTTCATAAATTAAGCAAATAATGAACAAACACACCAGATCATATATTTAAGATGTTTATATTTCTGTTGTTAATTTATTAAGAGATATTTCTATAGCTTTTTGAGATTTGATTATTTGTCAATTCAAAAGATTTGAATTATAAATCGAATAAATTCGTGAACGAAAGCTTCGATCTTTCCCGTATTTTAACTCCATAAATTTCGCAGAAAAACCAAGTAAAATCACGAAAGAAAAAAACAATCTTTTAAGAAACATGATCGCCAAAGCAACGGGGTATTCGTAAAGACTTTCAAAAGAAAACTGATAAAAATGTTTTTTGTTGCGCAAGAAAACACAATTCTTTAGTTTTCTTTATTTTGAATCCAATATTAATACCATGTTTCATTTCGGTAAGGTTTAGAATGCATCCAATTTTACTTATTTCCGTTTGACTCAAGCTATTTTTTATGCGAAAAAGATGTTATGTATTTAAAGTAGCGTCGGTAGGGTAAAGCAGTTTGGCATAAAGTCGTGAAACCAGAACTAGAATGGCTAGGATAAGACTTAGTTAAATTTGTTTCCAATTCGTATCCCCCCCCCCATGATTATGCCTTCCTTTTTTTAAATGTTTTATTACTAAAACGAGGCATATTAATCAGATTCAGAATATTGGCTATATTTTACGAGATAAAAAGCAGCACGTGAGTTACCAGAAAGTAAATAAACAGCTACAGCTGATCACTTCACTTCTTTTCAAATGAGTTGTCGATCAAAATAAATTCTTTTAATCAATTTAATTTATTTGACAAGGCTGAAAAGTAGCATGTGTCTTTTGTTTTGATTTGAAAGGGGCATGGAATCAGCTGTTTTGAGATTTGACAGATGTAAACAACTTAAAAAAAAATATTGAAAATACTTCTAATTCAGCCAGAACAAAAATTTAAACTGTATCAGAAAGAGAAAGAGTGGTATTTTATTTTTCAATCAAAATTGAAAAATCGATTTTCTGATCGATTTTTGTGAAGTGACCCCCATAAGCATAAGAAATTTCGTGCGGCGCTTGCGCTTTACCGTCTAAACACTGAATATTCTTAAGATTTTACTAATTAACTTTATTTTTAGTTATTGGGTCCCACTCAATATTTGTATCTGAACTTTTAAACTTTGAAACAATCTTTCCATATTTTGCTTACCTTTCTAAAGCTAGATATATTTTTAGATTTCCATATTGAAGATAAAAATTACATCATAGAAAGTTCGTCAATTTGAAAGACACAGTACGACACACGGATAAATGTATTACAATCACAAACTTATGTGTATTCTTACTGGAAAATTTCCTAATAGATAAAAATATGTTGAGTTTGGGGTCAAGCAGTTTAACATTAAATTCAGATTTAAATAACATACGCATAAGAAATAATACAACTTGTTCTTGTTTATCGGAAAGAGATATACCAAAATTGTACACATATTTTTAAATTCACAATTCAGACAAGCAGATCGTTAGACATTAAAAGATTTAACAGGTAACTGTGCAATACTCGGTGTTGGGTTCAATGAAGTTTCCTTTAGCGTATTTATTGATTTAAGCTGTGTTACACAAAAATAATATATATTATTAACAAAAATAATGAGCAAATGAAACGGTATTTCATAGCGGCCTCATACCTCACATGGCCTCTAATGGAGATATGCAGTCGCTAGACGGCGCTTCTGCTGTTTGTGACAGTCACAGTTATTATAAGAGCGGTTACAGTCATAAAATAGTAAGATAAAACTATTTATATGAAGACACAAAAAGAATTAGAGAACATGTCATTTTTAATAGGTACGTTATTTCATTGTTCCAGGAAATGGAATATAATAAGTCAATTTTTTTCTTCTTTTAATAAATATACTTAATCTACGAAAATTTCTTTTGGATTACCCAGTAGTATAAATCCAGTTCAACATAAGAATTTGGAAGAAAATTTCAAAAACGCATAAGGATGCTCCTAAGACGCTTAAAAGTTACACTGTATACCCGAATATATTTCATCTGTTTTTATTCTTTTATTTATGAGTTATTCTTGAAAAGTTACAATCACCTATTGATTTTTTTCGTTCCCACTATAATAGCAAATTTACTTTTTGAAATAAGTATAATTTATTTTTATTCTCCGAAAATTGTAAATTTTGAAAATAACAATTGTTTTAAAGCAGAATGCAAGCTTAAAATCTTCAATCCCCTAAAACTTCAAAAGCATTTTTCCGAGCTAACCGTAAAGCTGTTTCTACACGAGGCCGAATTTTATATCTGATCAGATTTCATAAATCAAATCTCAAATGCGTGTTTTTCAGCGTTTTTCACACTTTGCTTGTCTCTCAAACAAATAACAAGAATTACAACTTACAATATATAACAATACACTAAATCTTTGCTCCGAGGCTTATATTTCTGCGGAAACAATGCTTAAGTACCATCCTACTGATCTCTAACATAAGAAAAACTTTTACAACCTCCACACCTTATACGATTTATTGTTACTTTTCATTTATAGTTACCTTAACTATTACAAATGGGTCAGTTTTTGTACTTCGCAAGCGTTTCCACAAATCGAATACATATCGAAACATGCGAAATATGTTCATTCTTTCTTTTTCACTTTCATCACAAGAAATTTACAGCAACAATATTAGAAAAAAAAATGTTATTTCCCTATAAAAGGAAAAACTTTAATAAACATATCAATGAATATACGTTACAAGAATATAACTTACTTGAATAAACTCCAAATGAATACACTTAGACCGTCAAAACTTTAAATTAGTTTTAATAAAAGTGCTTAATTTTATATTCCGTATGGTACTAAAAAAACTTTTTAAGGGGGCAAAGGTACGATTTACAAAAAAAATCTTTTATTTAACAAAAGATTTTCGCAAAACAGTTTTTGTGCTCAAAATACAACAAAAAAAGCTAACCATTTAATTTTGTAAAGAAAAATTTAAAAATTCATGAAGAGATTTTAATGTGCTACTCCTCCTACAATAATGGAAGTACACACACTAAATTTGATTTACAATTATGTCGAACCTATTTTTTTTCAGTATAAGTAGTACATAGTTTTTTTTTATTAAAAAAAAACAGTTTTATGTATTAAAATAAGGAAAAAATAAATATTTTCAAAATTACAAAATTTTATAATTAAAAAAAAACATTTTAATATTTTACTAAAAACATAGGAAAACTATATTTTGTGTATTGTTTCATATATGTGCAAAAAAAGTTTAACATATTTAAGGAATATTTTTTTTTAAAAAAATGGTACCCAAACAGCAGCATGTATTATGAGATCTCAAAAATTATATCCAACTTAAAAAACTGAAACAAAAAAATTTTTTTAACCAAAAAATTATTTTTGTATTTTTACAATATCTTTATTGAAAAAAAAAAAAAAATCCAAGTTCTATTGGAAATTTTTAAAGATATATTTCCCATAAATAAAGAGTCTTATTTTACGTATTTTACACTTTCAAGCATGTCCTAGTGCCCTTAAGGGGGAAAAAAAAATAATAATAAAAAAAATAAAAGAACGCCTAAGAAAATTCCGAATTTTCGCGCGTGATTGTAAAATAATGATAAATCTTTTAGAAAAGTGCAAAAGACCTACAATACAAAGAAATTCTCGAAGCAATGATGAAGAAGCCAACAGAACCAAATGAAATTATATAAATAATAACGCAAAGTTATATTTCACTATAACGATCCGAAAATTGCACTTAATTTACTTAAAAAAAAAACGCGCTCAATTTCATATTCCACATGAAACATTACGAATTGATAAAACCGAAACACATTCATCCATTTTTACTTCAACAAAAAATAAATATCACCCAGAACGTAAGAATTAAAATTTTCCTCGACATTATTCAAAATCGATAACAGGGATTTTGATTTTCACAGCGTGGGGGAGAAAAAGTATTATTCTTTCACCGGTTGAAGTCGAGGGGGAAAAAAATTCCCCAATGTATTGAAGATGTCCCTGCGCACCCCAATACAATTATTCAACATATAATGCACAGTTCAACTCTTCCGTGTGACAAATAGAACATGAAATGAAGAGCAGTAAATATTCCAAAGCTCTCTGACTAATGGTTTCAAAAATTCTTTTAAAATTCCCTTTTTTTCCCTTCATGATGTCAACAATCCGGATAAATTGATAGAGAAGTTTCAGTAGAAGAAATCCAAGGAAGGGAAGAAGGATTCGAAATAAAAGCCATCTCTTCATCGATTTTCAATTTAATACGACTACAGCGTAAAATGGTATTACCACACAGCCTTCTATGACTTTTTAGAATTGGAAAATTTTTAAGATGGATTACGGCATGGATTACACTAACCAAATAGTTATAAATATATATCATACATAACTTTTATCCATTGTATTGCTAGTATAAGAGTAGAGATAAATAAATAAGATATAAAATTTTCGTTGCCATCCGCTTTTTCAATATGTTGAAGTAAGTCCATTAATAAAATGCATTTCATCTTCTTGATGCCATTTATCTTTTGTTTATACCCCAGTCAATAATAATTTTCCTTTTACCATCCATTCTCACATAAGATGAAATCAACAGAATTCACAGAAGTCACGTTCTTAGAATATAAGAGAGAAAAGATTAAAATAAAATACTAGAGGATGTTTTTTTTCTTATGTGAGAGGAACAAAAGCAATTTACTTTTTTAAGTGTTGAAATTATTTTTTCTTCTTTTAGTTCAGTATGTTCCTCAAATACATTACCTTCTACTTAACTTTTATATATAATAAACAAATTTCTTATTGAAAATCAAATGCACATTATACTAAAATGAAATCTTCAAACACCGTTTTCTTAAAAAAAAGAAGAAAATAGAAACAAGGAAAACATACTTCTCCCCATGACATTCTGGGATTTTGGTTTAAAAATAGAAGAAAAAGAAATATAAAATTTTTAGTATCCAATAGGAGATAAAGAACTCAAATGAAAAAGGATAAGATTCTCTCTCTCTCTCTACAAATAAAGTTTTTCTTGATGCTGTGAAAAATTTATTTATGGTCGCCAAATTTGTTTCTGAAAAGTCACTTAATTGAAATACAAATTAAAATGCGGAGATGAAAACTTGAAATTCATTTTTTTACCTAATTACAATATATTGAAAAAAAAACATAGAACTACATCATATATATAAATTACAGTTTTATCCAACGTTAGGCGGGCAGAGGGTACCACCTATCTAGTTTCATTAAATTAAATTAATAAATATTTTTACACAAAAGAGTAAGAGTTATGAGAAATTTAAACTTTAAAACAAAAAGGTTACAAAAATTTACCAAAATAAAAATAGCTTATTAAAAATTACAATAGTAACCACAGGCATACCACTTAATAAATATTCATATGCAATGTAACCAATACACGAATATAAATGTTAACAAAACGTGTATCATACAAAAAGCCCATAGAAACTTTTTTTTTCCCTTTAAAAAAACATTAATAAAGAGAATATGTATAATATATGTGATAATTTCCAAAAATTTATCGCGAGGAATTTTATTGGTATTAATTAATTTCTAGTTGTCAAACAGGAAATAAACTCAATTTCTTCTCCCCAAAACTGACACGTTAGCGATTTTAAAACAGGATGATGTAATCTCGCATCACCCGCGTATTTTGAACAATCGGCAAAGTTTTTATCGGAAATCATATGATTCTTCAAACTTTCAGTTTGCCAAAACTACAAAAGATCTGAGATTTTATGTGCGAACAAAGAATGCTCTTGTGTATTGCTATCATGTCCGCGTCTCTGTATGTTGTGTGACGTTGCTATTTGTGATGTGTGTGTAACTAAATGAATGTGCAACTAACACTATAAGAAGCCGTCTCGTTCTTTCTACGATTGCAACAACCAGAAAAAATATACCTTTTTAATACAAAAATGTTTTAAAAAACAAGTCTTAACTATTGCATATATAAATCTATGTAAAAAAAAGTGTTTCGTGATGTTGCAATAAATTTATCACGTCCTATCGCAATAATGGCAACGTTCAAGATAACTCGCCAAGTTTGCAACCCCAATTTCGCATGTGTCGTTTGCGCTGCATTGAAAACCATGTGCCTCGTTTCATATAATGCTGGCGATACTGTTGCGATAGAACCGCATGCTCTCGCAGAAAATTATCGCAACGATTGCCTGGACTGGAATCGTTGCGTGAGAAGAAAGGTATAGTCTCATACGAAAGTTTTTTCACAATCAACGGAACGAAATATTCAACTTTCCAGGAAGCTGCAGATTTATAAAAATCTGAGGACTTTATCAATGAAGTTTTGGCCGATGCAGCTTCAAGTGATGAGCGTAACTGAAGAGGAGTGCCAAGAAAGAATTATGCAATTAAAAAAAAGAACATAAAAACATGCAAATTACAGTTTAACAATTTGAGCAATGAGTACAAACAGTTATATAATTTGTACAAAAGGGGCAGGCGAACAGGAGGTACCCCTCTTAGTATAGTTAAATAAAGGTCTCCCCCCCCCACACACACTATACATATACTACATCCTTTACAGAATAAATGTAAAAGTTTATATAAAACATATTTTTTAACACTGCAAAAAATTTAAAGTTTATAACTTAAAGCAAAACTTTTTAAAAATAAGCAAAGAAGAAATTTACGAAAATACGTGAGTTATATCCAAGTATCAATATTTAAAAAAAAAAATCGTAACATATAGAAACAAAAACTATTCTCTAATTGACGATTAGAAAGAAGGGACCTCCCCGCCCCCCATTGAATGAATCATATTTGTTTGAACTGGAGATCCAAATTAGAGAAAAAGAAATAACAATAAAAGTTAAAGAAACAATTAATATCAAATATTTTCGCTTCTCCTTCGTTCCCATAAAACTAATAAAGTGTTCTTTACTTAAAGTGAAAAACAAACTCCAATATTACACTTTATTAAAGAATTAATACATTTAATAATTAAATTAGTTTAAAAATACATATATTAAAGTGAAAACACTCAAGAAATTATTAATTAGCACCACATAAGTACAGTTCTTTTTTTTAGCACAAGAGAAAAAGAGCATAAAATATTGAAAATCTAATAAATTAAGTCTCAATTCATAATTACTTTTTGCACCTTAAGATGATTGTTAGTATATTTATTATTGAGCAAAAAATTCGCAAAATGCTTACATTTTCGTCGGACAAAAAAACGGTAAACAAATTAAAATGTTTTCATACTAAAATTGTAATGTTGATACTCTTTTCTCTCGTAAAATAAAATTAATTATTTATCATCTTTGCATCATTTTATTTTTAATTGAGCTAAGTTAAAGAGAATATTACATAATTGATTTCTTGCATAAAAAAAAGAATTCTATTAAAAAAAAAAGTTTCACTATACGATTTAATTTTCATCCTTAATAATGTTTAATTGCATAATTATTATACGTTCTCGAATAATTTAGACCTCAGTAACAATTGAAAAAAATTAAAAATTATGGTGTTTCTTATATAAAATTATTTTATTATATGACATAAAATGAGATCACTTGTTAAAAAATATCAAATAAAAAGAGCAATTATAATATTTTTTTTAAATAAAGGAATTTTTTAAATTTTCCATATTAAATTTTTTTAAAAAAAGATGCATGCTATAAACTACAACGAATTAAAGTCTAACTTCGTTTAGGATAGAGATCTTTTGTTGTTCTACAAACAAATAAATAAGGAAATTGTGATAAATTGAAATTTAAGTGAGTGTTTGAGTGAATGTTCACTAACATCGCACTTTTCAGCAACATGATAGCTATGGGCAACATACCTCGTAGTTTTCTACTATGGTAAATAGAAGAGGAAGACACTTGAGCTGACACCCTCTTGTCTAACTTCCACACCACGCCAACGGGAGGATTTAAACCTCGGCAGATTTAAGAAGCATCAGCCACTCTTCACGGAATGTCTTCATTGGCACTATGGCCACACGGATACATAGAGAAAACCACTTAATTTTTTTTTTATATAAAAAAACGTTTATGTAAAAGTTGTCCCCCCTCCCCTCAAATAAAAATGTCCGAAAATGTTTTCCTCTATTTTATTATAAACAAGTAATATAAAAAAAATTTTTGAAGCCAATTCCAACTTTGAATGGATGAATCAAAATTTCTCTACAAGTGAGAGAAGAATAAACATGATTAAAACTGAAAAGAATTGAAATTGCAAGATGACAAGACAACATAATTTAAATGGAAATATGAAAAATTAAAATAATAGAGATAAATATAAAAAAATATAAAAGAATGGATGCTACGGTATTACCAACATTGCTGATTTAGGAAAGCTTATATATAATTTTTTTTTTATTCTTAAAGTGGGGTCGAACATGTTTTGTGGCCAGCCAACAGTCCCCCCCCCCTTTCTGTTAATAATACTGAGCAAAAACCTATTGAAAATAACGGATAGAAAATCTAAATCCATTATGAGAAAAAGGTAACTTACCTAAAAATTGCATACAGAAACGCAGAGCCTGCGCTAAATCTGAGTACAATAAACAAGTTATATTGCCAGATTCTGGACCCAAATACATATTCAAAACAAAGCAATGACTGTAAAGTAGCACTTAGCAAAAGTATGAAAAGAATAGAAATAATAAATTAAGAATTGTAAACATAGTACTATTATCTTAGGGACACTAAGATTATATAATTAAAAACAAATATAAAAATTAAATTTTAAAAAAGTAATTTTATTTAAAATTAGATTTTGGGGGTGTATCTATATCTATCTAGGAAGAATAATAAATTTATAATAATAACCTGTTAATAAACTATGAAAATTTAATCCTTACTATTTAGAATTTCTTCATTCAAATATCTATTAATAAAATTAATTGGGTATTTTTGAATTAAACAGTATTTAGTAAAATGTTTATAGTTTTTATTTTTTCTGATTTACTTGAAACTAGAAATTTGTTGCGTTGTGTGTAATTAATAACAATATTTCTGAATATATATATATATATATACTCTCTCTCAATGCATATATATATATATATTTCTACATTGAGAGAGAGTGAACTAATAGGAGGAATTGAAAAAAAAGCATGATTTTTCTGCATTGTTGCAACAATGCACAGCCGGTTTGGTTAGTTAGGCTGAAAAACCGGTTTTCGACGCCAACTTTTGTCATTGTTTTAACAGTTACATTGTTACAACAATGGAGATAAATCTAAGTTGGCGTCAAAAACCGGCAAATAATTTAATTTAACCAATTAACAGGTAATTATTGAATTTATATTGAAAAGAAAACTATATTAGCATAAAGTGTCATCCCCCACAAGTTTAAAAAAATTATTTGAACTTGATTGGATGAATAGAAAGAATTTTATTAACCATTGAAAATTTGAACAAGATAAATATATATATATATATATATATACACACATAAAGATATAGCGTGAGCTAATAGTAGGAGTTGAAAAAGTAAAGCAGGGGGGGGGGAAACTTGAGGGAAGGGCAAGACCACATGTTAGTAGACCAGGTGATAGCATCAGGCTTAAAAGAAAAGTAGGGTAAAGCTCTCTAACAAAATAAAAAGGTTTTCTTTTCTTTTTCTTCTTAAAGTTTTATGGACTCTTGTGCACGTAGAAGAGGGATGTGAGCGCTTATGAATTACAAATAAATCTAGAGTAAAGAAATTAATAATGGATCCAGGTAATTATTCAAAGGAGAAAAAACGTACTACAAAAAATAGTACTTTGTCTTTGAACATTCGATGATATGCGGGCTGCTTGGAAAACATCTGGTCAAACTTCAGAGGGCGGTAATATGTATATACTCGAATACATTTTGCCGTAATAATTTACGGCAATATTGTTAGGGAGAGCCACTGTTTAGGATAGCCGATAACATTTAGTAGTACATAAGGTATCAGTTCAAGCTTTGACTTTCAAAGGGATGCACTACACCAGTGATTCCCAAAGTGGTCTGTATAGACCCCCAGGGGTCTATGACGACCTGCAAGGGATCCACGTGAGTGAAAAAAATAATTTGGGGGTCCATGAGGTGTAAATGGGGGTCTATGATAGTGGTTCTCATTAAACCAGATTATGACGTTAAACTTTAAAAAAATTTAATCAACAGGAGACCAGATTTTACCAATTTAACATCTACTAAATTTAGTGAGGTTAATTTGTGATTACTAGGTGACAACATTAATTTTAATAATACAAGGACCATTTCAGCATTTCTTTCCAAAATTAAGCTAAAGAAGTATAATATTGGACATCGCGTATTTTCTCAATCTGTCGGGACATTTTGACCAACGTTTAACATTTAAATGCCCTTACTCAGATTTTGAAACTAGATTTGAGCTTATTTTTTTTTTAATAGTAATACAGCAGTAGACAATGATTTCAAATAGTCACTTTGAAAAAAAAATGTCATATTGCAATAGGAACTGATTAGAATAGGTCATAATGAAGATTTTAAAATAAAGTTTAAAAACAAATGTCAGCAATTTTGGCTTTAAAAAGACATACCTGACATTTGTCCCAAATTATGGAATATCGTTAGAAAGATTTTAATTGTGTTTTTCCTAGTGAAAGGGAGTTTCGCTGACTTTGCCAATCTCAAAAACAAAAAAATGAAAGGAAAAAAAAAGTGGACACTTACTAACAAAGGGAGGTTAGGGTTAAACCTGACAAGATTAATATTAAATGTTGAAATTTTGTTATTGAAGCACCAGATTCATCCCTCTCTTTAAAAGCATTTGTTTGTTGTTCAGTTATTTTGTGTAACAGTTAATTTATATATTAATTGGATTTTGATTTTAATTCATTAACATGCACATAAGTTTCAAACGCAGTACTATACTTCTTTACAGTTAGAAATTTAATTTTTTGAAAGTAGTAGCACCAGCTATCAAAAAGACATTTAAGTTGATAAATTTGATAAAATTTAATATTACCGTAGGCAGGGGTCTACCCGAAACCGAAAAACATGGCAAGCGGTCTATGAGACAAAAAAGTGTGGGAACCTCTGCACTACACGAACTCAGAGAATGCATATCCATCTCTCGTATAAATGTAATACATGAGTTTATTAATGTATTAGAATCCATGTACCAATATAATTCTTGAATTTGTATCAGCGTTTTATAGCTAGTCAATTTTTTGAGCATCTAAGATTCATATGAAAAGGTTTGCTATATTTTATTGATTAGCTGATTCAGATGAAAGAGTCATTTGGATTCTTATATATTTAAAGAGGAGAACAGAGAAAAAAAAAATCCAGATTTTTATATGATAATTCGTAAGTAGATATATGCAGTCGCAATAATACGTTACAAATTGGACTGTGTTGATCTCTACAAAAACATCTATTGTGCTAAAAATATTCAAGTTTATTTTTGGATTATATTAAAGAAGAGGGCATAGAATAGATGAATTTATGTTCGAATTGTAAAATAACTCAACAATAATAATATAATACGATTTCTCTATCCTTAAAAAAAAAAATACTGTTCATTATAAGTACTTGTTCTTGACACCGAATCAGTCGATTTTTCGGGTGTAAAGAGTTCCATATTTCGTTTCTCACATAGTAATGGCAAATAAATTTTTCACATTGTTCATTAAAGAAACAGAATGTTTGAATTTTGAAAGACACAGTACACTAGAAGGATATCTATTAGGGGAAAATCGACAATTTTTTTCTTCAGAATTTCAAAACCTATCTATACGGAATAGATGTTCTCTGCTATATAGATAAAGAAAAAAAAAAAGAAGAAATTATAATTTTTGTCGTAAGTGGGGATTGAAGTTTAGGTATTGAGCTTTATCTTTCCATGGGGAAAATCAAAGTAATTTTTGCTAAAGGAAAACAGACATTTTAGTACATTTTAATACTTATTGCGCGACGAGAGAATACTTATTAAATAGCTACAAGTTAATCTTTTTAGTATTTTAAAAACATAAAAGTGTTAACTGTAGAAATTACAGAGCACGATAAAAGTAGAAGACGAATGTTGCGATGTTCTTTGTACTGTTCACTTCTCATCAATTATCATTTTTAATCATTAATATTGTAGAAAAAATTTATTATTTTGAGATCAATATCATCGAACCAAAAAGAAATCTTTTCCCATTCTTTTCGAAAATTCAACCCTTTTGTAGCAATATTAAATTTCAAAATTATCATTCTTTAACCCCCCCCCCCCTATCATCTCATTACTGCAGAACATCTTTTCCGCATTGGTAGGTTCCAATTTATAATATAACTTGTTTAGGTTATTATGAATTGGACAACCACGATCCTCCTCAATACCTTTATGTTATAAAATCACCCTTCCAACGAAAACCGAAATTTTTTCTGTCAGGAAACATTAACAAGTTTTTTGTTCAGGTTTTTTTAGCACTTCCTGAAGCGAACCTTAAAGTCGAAACGAATAAAAAATATGTAGTAGGATTCAAAAGTTCCCAGACTGAGTCTATAGCTTAAAACATATTACCAATTATAAACTGCTGAAATACATCCCCTTTCGAAATAAAATCTTTTAGTAACAACACACTTTTGCCAACGCTTGTAAAGGTCATCGAAACATTTCTGAAATCCATTTTTAGCCACGACCTTTAATTCAGCCTGCGATGCACTTTTAACTTCATCTGCAGATTGGTCTTCATTTAACATGCGGGAAACACACCCTATGCATGTTAAGATGCTTTGTTAGCATCCATTGACACATGTGGCCGAGGATATCCCAACTGAATCTGCTATTGTTTGAAGTCTGTTCTAACGTACCTATGCAGAAGCCTTTTTAATGTTTTCAGCGGTGCGGGAAGTCCGCGGAAGTCTAGAGCGGTTGCTGTCTTAGGCACTCTTTCCCTGTCTTCTCTGAAACGTTGATGGCACTCAAAATATTGCGTTCGCGATAATGTATCACAGCCTTACACTTACTTCAAAATTTCGTAATTCTCCGTATCACTTTTGTCCAAACAAACACAAAAATTAATATCCATTAATTTTTTAGTTCGTTTGGGACGAACGTTTCACTGCGCTCAACAAACGCCACTTTTTTCAATCACGGACGACTAAATACATCCCCCTACAAAATACAACGTTGTGGCGACCCACCGACCAAATGAATATTAACGTCGCACTGGTCAGCTACACGAGGGCTTTTGGTGCGACGGACCTTGTAGTATTGAACCATGACCAAGTAACAAGGACGACTCCTGAGCTGGCACCCCCTCTCCTAACTATCACACTACATCAACGGGAGGAGGTTTGAGCTTTGAACAGATTTAACGTGCATCGCTCCCCTACACGGCGGGTCTTCCGTGGTACTGGGCTCGAACTCATGACTCCGCAGCCACAAGTCCATTACCTAGACCACCGCGGCCTCCACGACATTTGGAACAATTTTTTTTTTGTAAAGGGGAAGAATGAAATCATAGAGAACGGCAGCACAAAGTGATTTTTCTTGATGACAACGCCCTTAAACACCGTGCTAAACCGACCAAGGACATCGTTAAGGCGCTCGGCTGGGAGCCCTTAGCGCATGTGGCTTGTTCGCCAGACTTGGCTCCTTCCGATTACCCCCTATTTGCATCATTGGGACACGCACTGGCTGACCAGCGCTTCACTTCTTACGAAAACGTCAAATCTTGGCTTGATGACTGGCTGGCCTC
This sequence comes from Trichonephila clavata, assembly GCA_019973975.1. Classification (NCBI taxonomy): domain Eukaryota; kingdom Metazoa; phylum Arthropoda; class Arachnida; order Araneae; family Nephilidae; genus Trichonephila; species Trichonephila clavata. Next base: position 67,220 of record BMAO01008831.1, on the reverse strand, counting down.
AAAAGACCGATCATTTTTTTTGGCGTGGTATTCACAAATTGCCCGAAAGATAGGGAAAATGTGTAGCTAGCGATGGATATTATTTCGAATAAAGAAATATTAACACTTTTCGCAAATTTATTGTGTTTTTAAAGTGAAATCTTCTTTAGCGGCGTTGGGCACTTTCTGGTAGGGGAAAATCTTATGGGTTCGCTTCACCGACATGCTCTGACTGGCGCACGCGCAGTGTGCTGTTCGCCTTAGACACTTTTTAGATGGGTGAAATCTCGTGCGTTCGCATCACCGACATGCTTATAGCAATTCTCTGTAGCTATACAGCTGATGTATAGTGCTCTGTATATCTTATAAGTGAAATTCAATGGATTTAGTGAAAAGTTCAATGTGTATATACTGTGCATTGCTCGTTGCGATTCCGAGAATGGGCAATACATATTAAAGGTTGCCGTTTATATTTCGCCTGGAAAATCTGAGACAGATACAACAATTTTTATTCGAAAATTTGACGACTTATACAAAAGAAGGTTCTGAAATACTCGAAAAAAGATTTGGCGAAAAATATGATAATGTACCGATGATTTTAAGTGGAGACTTCAATATTAACTTTACAGATGATAAAAATCAACCACTAATTGATTTTCTAAATGAAACACTTAATTTAAATATGTCCAATGATCGAAAACTCAGTACTACAAAATATAAAACGACGATCGATGCGGTTTTAACACACGATACTTAGATAAATTTGAATCAAACATTTTCCTTTCTTACTTTAGTTACCATAAGCCTATTGTATCTTTTTTAGAAAAAAATAAAATGATTGAAAGTACAAAAAGTCTAAGTATTGTTGAGATTAATGATGACAATGATGCAAGCAATTAAAATAATGTTAAGAATCAAGTACATTGAAATTTAAGTAAATAAAAATACTATCCGTAAATAATATGATTGTATATTAATTGTTATTTCAATTGAATTGTATTTATATTTTGTCATGATCTTGCACAGCCCGTAATACATTTGAACAATAAAAAACCATATAAACATGCATTTAGTTGTTACTCGGAGTGTCAATAGATGTGAAAACGAGATTTAAGTTGATAATTTGAATTCAAACATTATGAAATTTCAAATTTTAATACTAACAGTTCTAAGTTTTCACTTCTATCGGCAGTCTCTATAACTGCCAATTTTTAAAAAAACAAACAATCTTTTCTCATTTCTTTTGCATACACCTTGTAGTCACTCTACTGGCAAAATTTTTCCACGATATGGCTAAGTCCAGGAACTTTTGAGAGAACCCCACTAAGTAAATAAATATCAAAGTATGTATTTTGCATCATACAACGACTAAACGTTCATTGAAATGTGATGTTTAGTTATTTATTATTTAGGGGGAAAAAAGAAAACTCCACCACATACATAAAATTTCGGAATTAAGTAAGCACTATGGGCGAGTCGATCGCTCCCTTTCAGCATTCTATGTACACAATCATCTGCCCTGCCCCGAGTAGGGTATCGGCCTTACACAAAATCGATAGGGGAACCTTACTTTTATCACTGTTCTCTCTCCAGCGCTACACACTTTCCATTGAACCACTGCACGATGGAGCAGCCTACTCCAATTGGAAGATAACGAGCGGAGAGATAATCGTTTGAACTTATCAGACGGCTCGCTCATAACTTCCATGTCCGCCAGACTCCGGTGAGCGAGTCGTTTTAGAATCGATAACTGCCCCCCCCCCCTAAAGAAAATTATACGTTACCAAAGAAATGCTGAAGATGGTATCTGTTGAACCTATATTTGTGTAATGTTCTGATTACATAGATCCTATACACCTGGGCTCACTTTTATGTGGCAGCTGTATAGGTACGGTTTTTACTTAAGACACACACAAAAACTTGTGGTAAATGATTGTAAAATCCATGAAAAAAGTTAAATAAAAGAATTTGTTCAATATGTTTTATTTACCTATTAGGGAATCGGAAATGTGATTGAAGAATTTGCCAATCTTCCGAGGCAAATAAATTTAGAAGTCATATTGTAATGACGTTCAAGAACTGCTGGATTCCCATAATCAGAAGCTTATAGTTGATGAGCTCATAAGAATGCATAAACAAAACCAAGACATAGAAGAAGTCTAGTCTTTAGACCCAGTTCAATCAAAAGATCAAATGACGGTTGGGAATTAGGTAGAAGGCCTCAGTTTAAATGGGGGAAAAAAGGGTTACAAATTTTAGAAAATATAGACTCGAATGATAAGTATATTTTTTCAACAAAACAATGAATAAAAAAATTATTAGCATACTACGAGTGAATTTTGCGGGAGAAAAAAAATCTGAGCCGGCCAGTAGCGCACACAAGAATTTTTAAAGGGGGGGGGGGTTCCAGGGTCGAAAGTTCACTACTCTCGTGTCATGCTCCAAAATATTCTTTTGATTATTAAATTTTACGTACTATATACATATAATTATAGCGAATCGAAAAAAATTAAAGGCTTGGGGGGGGGGGGGTCCGGATCCCAGGACTCCCCCCTTGTGTGCGCCACTGGCAGCCGGCAGACTACTTTGTTAGATTTTATGAAACGTTCTACATCAAAATAACTTCGGCTTACGATTTTGTATGTGTGTTATCTAAGATTTTATTAAATTCTTTATAACATCTTCTCTTTATCATTTTCTTTCGTCTCTGGGCCTAGATAAAAATATATTACATGTATTTGTATACGAAACCAGACCCCGACTTACGTGTTTATCACTCAGTTCCACCAATCGCATAAGTTCGGGGTATTACTGTATCCAGAAAATAAACCAAATAAATAAACAAATAAACCGCGTGGAAATACGAACAGTCAACAAAACGCGTAAAAAGAAATTACATAAAAATGAATGAAAAAAAGGCGTAGGAGTTATTCATTCTATAACAAAATTTGACCACTGGCGTAGGTAGTTCTGAATGGGACCTATATCAAAAAATTCCTTGGGGGACCTTTTTTGGGACCCTAAGCATTTTAAGATATTTGGCTGCACATGTTAGGCCCCTTGTAGCTTGAGGGTTCCATACCATTGATAAGGCTGTAGGGCGGTCTCCCAGGGGGCGGAATCAAGCCATATAGTACTGTCACCTGTATGGTGCTCAAAGCTACGGCAAACGACAAGCGTACAATCTAGCCCTAGGCCATGATGAATTTTGTGGGCCTCTATCTGACACCGTCAGACAGGTGGCAATAGAAACAACAACAACGAAGATTTTTAAGAAATATCACGAGATTTCGACACAGATTTAAAAAAATACAAACATGACAATACTACATGACACGGAACATATCCCAGGTACAACCAATATAGTACCTGGGATATGTTCCCTGAAAAAACATGTTAAACATTATTGAATACACGCAGTGTTCTTTAAAATTCTCTCCAAAATCAAGACTTAAAGCTCAGGTTTTACGGATTTAATTTGTTAAGGGAAGGGGGATGGTCAACAACAACGTAACATCATTTTACAATTCAAAAAATGGAAACAATACATTTACTTTCTCTTATATTTTCATGTTGACTGATTCCCATAAAGAGTAACGGAAATTATACAAAAATGAAAATTAATTTTGAGTTCCCTCGATCTACCAGGAATGTTCCCGAGCATCCTGTAATTGAAGACCGCCGAATCAATTACGGCACACAACTTGCATTACAAAATAATAATAATAATAATCAACATCATAGAAGTAACAATCTTGACAAGACCTTTAAAAGATGTGAGGGTGTCTTCACTCTTCACATTCATAGGATGCCAACAAAAATGTCATTTCGATTTAAGATATTGCGGTTCCCAATTCGATTGGCGTTTGCAATCACTATCAACAAAGCTCAGGACCAGTGGCCTAATGTCTTTGCATCGCGGGAAGACCCAGGAATCTAGGTGCCCCAAAGCCTGATTGACGCCAAGTACTTATTTAATCAATTTATAAAACATTAAAGGGAAAAAAAGCACAGTCTGACCTCTATTTAACGAACTTGCTAAATCCCGAAAAGAAGTTCCTTATGGGGAAAATTCGTTTTATAGAGATTCATTTTTAATTGACTTTTCAAACCACTTAAAACAAATCGTTAATACATAAACACCCTATATTATTAACGTAGTAATTATTCACACCTTTTTTTTGTACATTAATATCAATTATTTTATATATCTTATCCATCAAAAAGAAATTTGCAAGGAAATCAAGGGGGGGGGGAGGACATCGTACAGAAATACTTTGTATTTTCAATTTAAAAAAAAATAATTTTATGTCAAAATCAATGAATTTTAATGACATTTCCTAATTTTAAGCTTACAAGTAATTCTAAACATAATTTTTTTATAATCATTAATTTTAAGCCTATATTACCTCATGCGTCCTTAAATTTAATTGCTGGTAAAGTCTGTTAATTTTGTTTGAGCTTTTTTTTATTTGAAAAAAAAATGTTTTTTCTCATAATGTGCCTTTTATCTTTCTAATGCACCAAAACACCCTACAGGTGCATTTTCTTCACACTGTAATCCGCATCAAATGGTTTCAAATGATTTTATCATACGAAAACCCAGAAATATTTTTAAAACAGGGAGAAAAAAAAATCGAATCACACACACACACACACTAGAGAAAAAGTTCGCTAAATAGAAAATGCACTTCGCTTTTCGGAGGTTATTTTACGAAGAAAATAGTAAAATGTTCTTGATTCCAGAAAAAAGTTCGCAAAAAAATAAGAAATTCATAATATAGAGGTTTGTATAATACAGGTCTGACTGTAGTAACTTACCGAATTTGTAGGGGGGAAGGCCTAATGTTCTCCGCTACGCCCACTGCTCAGGACCAATCTTTAGAATTTTGCGGTTTAGATCTAGACACGAATTGCTTTTCATACGGACAATTATATGTTGCATGTTCTAGAGTAGGCAAACCCAGACAATCTCCATAACTGCGCAGACAATAGGAAAAAAAATCCCCCCCCCCACCTACTAGTAAATCCCTTGCGATCGAGGGCTATGGAGCAGAGCCATTTAAAATTGGTTTTCAAACTTGAGGCCACTACTATGGAAGCAATGTGAATAATTTTTAGTCCATAACATAAGGACAAAAACAAATCATAATAATATCATAAATAATTTATTCTGTTCACAAACTACAATGGAAATATGTTTCCTACACTCTTCTCACCAAACTCAACTGTAACTGAGCACGCCATACTTTCCCGCGCTTTCTATCTCAACTGCAACTGTACACCCCCGCACCAGGGCCATTCCGATGGTAAACAAAAAACGCATCGGACGGACGCAAGGTCTATCTCAGTGATTCCCAAAGTGGTCTATATCGACCCCCAGGGGTCTATGACGACCAGCAAGGGTATTTATCCCGAATTGTGGAATACCTTGAGAAAATTTTAAATTGCTAATGAGAAGGAATTTCAGCGCGGTAGCCAATCATCAAAACAATAAAAAGAAGGGGGAAAAAGACTGGAGATATTACTAACTGAGAACATTTAGGGTTAAACCTGACAAGATTGATGCCAAATGCTGAAAATTTGTTATTGAAGTCCCATGTTCATCCCTCCAATTAAAAGCATTTGTTTGTTGCTCAGTTATTTTATGTAACAGTTATTTTATTTATTATTTAACTTTTACTTTAATTAATATGTGTATATGTGTGTTTCTTAAGTTTTAAACACTACATTTCACTACAGCTGTAAATTTAAATCTATTAAAGTAAGCAGCTCTGCGCCAGTTGTCAAAATGGCATTCAAGTTGATAAATTTGCAAAAATTCAATAATAGGCACATATAATTAGGGGGTCTACAAAAAACCGAAAAACATGGCAAGAGGTCTATGAGAGATAAAAAAGTTAGGGAACCTGTGGTCTATCTTCATGAAAAGACTACCGCAATTTCGACACTAAGCTCGAAATATTCGCAACACCTTTAAAGGTGTGATTTACATTAACACCTGCATTTTATTATTTAAAAATAACTGAGTAAATTAACCGTAAATATTTCTGAAGTTAAAATTGTGTATTATTTCCATCGGTGGTTGTTGTTGAAACACAAGCTGCGGCACCAAAACCTGCTTAGGAAAGTTTTGATTATGTATATTTATGCCTCTTTTTAAAGTTAAACACACACACACACACACACACACACACACACACACACACACACACACAACACACACACACACACACACACACACACTAAGAGTGCAAGAGGTAAAATATATTTGAAACACACACACACATACATACACTCTTTTTCTTTTCTTTCTTTTCCTTAAAACTAAACTAAGTCACAGCAATGAGTGACTGCATACAGCTATTTCATTAATGAAACAGTTGAAACTTAACTTAAATCTGCGAAAAAAAACATTCAATTTCAAAAAATGTTTGTTTCTAGAAAAATAAGAGAAAGCCAAAAAACCTATACTGTGCATAGTTAGATGCAGTGAAATTACACCAAGAAATTTTAATAGTTACGTTTAAAAAAAGCTATCCTTTCAAAATTTATTATTATGCAAAACTCTTACTTTTTGAAACCTGCAGTTCTAATACGGAGCAGAAATTCGATGACTTGGAGGATGATGGAAATTACAGTAGAGCGTCGTTTGTCCGAACGTTTATTATCTGGAGCGTGAAATATCCGAACCAAAGTCCGGATACGTCGTCGAACAGTGCAATGCTCAATAGTTGTTTCGCGTGAGGTCAAAAGTGATGGGAAAACCCAAGGTGAGGGATATTTGGGAATTTGAATTGTGTGATTTGGTAAACATCTGTGCGGAATATTAGGTCAGTTTGTTTCCAAGTGATCGGGTGTACACGTGCTTTTTTGTTGAGTTGTGAACTGCTATGGCTTCGAATTTAAAACGGAAGCGCAACGTCTTGAACATAGGGACAAAACTTGAAATATTGAACCGTTTAGCGAAGGGAGAAAGTGGAGCGTCTCTAGCACAATTTTATAATGTTGGAAAGGCAACAATTTCTGACATAAAAAAGCCGAGAAACCATTTTAAATTTTGCGTCAAAACTTGACTCTGAACATGGTGCGAAGAAAAGGAAAACCACGAGGGAAACAAACGAAGAAGAATGTGGATTTCAAGTGCTAAATGATGGCGAGATTGTAACTTCCGTGCAAGAATCCGCTCCTATCGACAATGAAATTGGATGAAGACGAGGACAACAAAAACGACGAAAGTAGCAAGGGTCCATCAAATGCTGACGCGTTTCTACGTTAGAGACAGCTATGGAGTGGTAAGAACAACACTCAGGGTGCAGTCCTACTCAACTACTGCTGCTCAAGAGAATCAGAGACCGTGCAGTGAAAAAACGAAGTACAATGGTACAGCGAAAAATAAATGATTATTTTCCACAATCAAGGTAAAATTGCGACTTTTTGCACCTATTTTGCTTTCTCTTCAAGCACGTTTCCCGCATGTGATGATTTTCACTGTTCGTATAGTGTCCGGTTTCATATACTGCATGGATCGCATTCGTTTTTCGGTTATCCGAACAATCGCATATCCCAACGGTGTCCGGTCCCAATTGATTCGGATAAACGACGTTCTACTGTTATGTACGTTTATCTCTTGTAAAACAATTTCAAAATATATAAACAACTTATGATAAACATTAAGTTTCTTTTTTGATATTCCCTTACGCCACCTCAAGTTTTTCTGGCTCGAAAATTAATAATTATAAATTCATGAAAATATTGATAAAAACAAGGTAACGGAATCAAAGGTACCATTCGGGAGGTTATAATATCGCCTTAATGGACATAGATTTCTTATCCTTGTATCCTTTATAAATAGTCACTGTCGTAGCTAGTCCTGAGTGGGCCCTGTATCAAAATTCTTTGGGGGCTCCTTTTTGGACCCCTTAGCATTTTGGAAATTTTTCCTTACGCATTTTGGGGCCCTGTAGCTTGGGGAACCCGTATCATTGATACGGCGCTAGCTACGCCCCTGTAAATAGTTCTTATATAATTTATGCAAAGAAAGAAATAAGTTTAAATGTTCTGTCTCAAAAAAAATTAAAATGTTATTGAAAAAAAAATTTCTTGTAAGTTAATGCTTTACCTTTTTAGAAATATATTTATATTTATTTAATTATATTGGCAAAGGAAAGCATTTACTACTATGTTTATTCAAATATCCGAGTCTTTTCAATAGATTTTAACAAAAAAGGAAAGTTTAAAGAAGAGTTTCTAATCACTGGACATTAGTAGCGCACACAAAAAATTTTCAAGGTAAAGGGGGGTCCATGGTAGAAAGTCCCCTAACTTGTATCATACCTCAAGACAATACCAATTGATTCTTCTCATTTTGTTCACGAAAAAACAGTAAAAAATAAATTATTGGAATTAATAATTAGCAATAATTAATAAAATAAATTGCTAATTTCAAGTACTTAGTTAAATTTTACGTTATATATGTATAGGATTATCATCAATCGAAAAAAAAACTCAAGGGCTTTGGGTGGGTGTCTGGACCCTTAGGACACCCCCCTTGTATGCGCCACTGTTGGACATGTTTGATTCTTAAGGGAGGATGGGGGGGGGGACCCACAAAAAATATGTAGGATGAATTCGATTTTTGTTATTTAGAAAAATTAACGAAGTAAACACAAACGGATCTGGATTCCGAAGCTGCCATTCCTCGGATGGGGATGGGGGGACATACTGCTCTTTTCTGAACTTTTATCAAATTGCTAATAGAAGATATAATAAAAGTGATAAATACTTTGTTACGTGCTTTCGAAATAAATTTAAAATTAACAAAATCATGTCTTCTTGGACCGATCTCTACGCGTTAAAATTTTTCACAAATAATAATAATAAAAACACACTTTTCCTTTCGGAAATAAATTTTAACGAGATTATCGCTACAAATAGAAAACGCGAATTTTGACCCGGTGTTATTTACGAAACGAAAAATAACAGCGCATTGCTTACTAATCTCTAGAAGTGACGCAAGTCAATCGAATGTTGCGATGCATGTCAGACGATTGTGATAATGTAATTTTGTTGGCAACACTCGTGAGTAATTCTTGTTTCTCAAGTTATGTAATCGTGTTGACATTTAGAAATTTTTGCAAGATGAGGTGAGAGAAAAAACAAAAGTGCTTATGATTTTCGTGTATCCATGTTCTTTCCACAAATGTTATCATCGAATATAACTTGAATCGAGAAAAAATAACCAACATTGTGATGTCACTTATCGAAAACGATTACGTGAGGATTTCTTCACAATATGACTGATTATACGAGATATAAGAATCAACATGCATTAAAGTAAACATAAAATAATATGGAGAATAGTTCTTCGTGCGAAAAGTTTAAAATATCCCAAATATTTCAACCTTATTTAAATAATTAACAAAAAGTTTATGTTTGAAGAGTAGGGGAAACGTGTAGATGTTCTTCAAGTAATATGTTTACATGATGACACATAAGAAATGGTGGGAAAAAACATGAAATAAAATTAATTTTGGTTTTTGCTATTGACTGTAAAGTATAGAAAAAGAATTTAAAATCGTCTTCGACTTCAGTTATGAAATCAAACACGTCATTTTTTACATTAAAAATAGCTCCAATATTAATGTAATATTCTGGTTTCCTTAAATGCATTTTCCAGCAATCTATTTAAATACACCAAACCACTATATATAATTCCATAATAATAATCCATATATACCCAGTCAGTATTAATATTTAACTTAATACGCGAAACAATAAATTTTTAACTGTATGAACAACACGCATTTAAAATTTCCTTACCCATATTATTACTTTTATGAACGAACTTTTTCCTTTATGAATTTAAGTAAAGAACTATGTGGTTTGACATGTTTATTTACTGTAGGTTTATTTCTAAATTATAAAAATCCCGATTACGGTATGATGAATGAGTATAAACATTAAAATCTCTCAAACTGATGCCAACATTAAAATCTCTTTGGGGAAAAAAAACTAATCTCATTAAGCTTATACAAATTCAAATTAGAAAATACAATTCACAGAATTCAGTTTAATAAAGCAATTTCAGAATACTTTGTAATATTGTTTGTAATTTATAACTAATATAATAAGGACTTAAGAAAATTTTGAGTAAACGCTTTCCTCGACAGACTCTTATTATGCATGATTAACATATGATGAAGAAATAAACATAGAAAGTGAAGAAATAGAGAAAATATAAAGAGTAAAATGAAGACGGTAAGTTTGAGCAGCAATAAAGAACTAATAATATAGTTATTTGTGAATAATAGAAGCAATTATTTTCAACTTTAATGCGTATGCTAAATTGTATACAGTGAATAAATATAAAAACACATTTTTTTTCAAAAAAAAACTATAAATATTAAACATGACACTCGTTTAACTTGAAGAAACTCTCATTTTCCACTTTATAATTTTAAATAAAAAAAAGTCTGAATGATGTAGAAAAACAGTAAGAAAAAAACATTTTCTTCTTTAAAAAAAAAAAAAGCGGGTACACAGTCAGATAACAAAATTTCCAAGACCATTAAATCTTTCACCTCATTACATAAACATCGGAATTAAATTTCGCTTCATCTGCTATTCCTGCTAAAAATAAAATTAGGGAACTGTAAGTTGAGCTAAAATATCTTTACGGGGTCATAGGAATAAGTCTGCACAGAGTAAGTAAAGTGAATAATATAGTCGCCATTCATTCGGTATCAACAAACTTCTGTTCAGAAGAACCTTAATAATTTTATTAAATCTTGGGAGGAGGAAGAACACATGGAATTTTATACTTGAAGGACAGGAACTTCTTATTTTTAAAGAAAATCAGTAATAAATAGTTAGTAACATAGCAATGTTTTGATGAAGAAACGCAAGTCATTTTTTTTTAAATGTGACTTTTCCCATAGATTATTTCAAAAAATACATTGAGATTTTGAGAATATTTACCTTTAATTTTGTAAATCGTATCATTCTTAAAAAAAAAAAAAAATCGAAAAACAAACATTAATTGTGGCCTTCTCTCTTCATTTGTTCAAGGAAAGAGAATAATAATTACCACACACACATAGAAGGAAAGTTTGTTGAGCAGAAAATATTTATGTTCGAATGATTAAGATTATTTTCATTCTTTCATCCAAAATTATTTCTAAATATTTTTTTCTGTGTTATTAAAATTTTTATTACAGTAACTACAACAAAGGACATTTTATATTTCCAGAATCAATCTTCTCATCTTCCAAATAGAGAGAGAAAAAAAGTATTTTATAGACAAACAATTTCGAGTATTACAAAGAACGAAATCCGTAAGACGTTGCGGAGTAAAGTATTTTTTAGAAATCAATGCTTACATTTATTAAAAAAACTCCACATTGCAAAACAGAGAGATAATATATTCATATCATTTCTAATATTTCTGCAAATTTTAATAAGGCCAAGCCCTAATTGAAACCAACATAGCGCATGTATTGCGACTTACTTATGCTACCATGCTCCAATTACAGCGAAAGCTTAACATTCTGTGTTTGAACACAAAAACATATATTTTCGGTAATCTTCAATAACGTTTCAACATTGAATTTTATTTCTACTGAATATTTCCGCAGGTAAATGAGTAGCTTTGATAATTATACGAGAAAAACTATTCACTCTGAGAAAATAATTCAGCCGTCATTTTTGTTTTGTGGTCTAAAGACCACAAAACAAAAATGACGGCCAGACAAATATCTTATTACACATGGAATACACATTTTAGAAGAAAAATACCACTTTTAAACAAACAATTATCTTGAATTTTTTAAAAATCTTTCAATGCTTTACAATTCCCACTATTTTCGAAGTGAGTGGGGAATATTAACATCGCACTGTTCAGCTACACGAGGGCTTTTGGCGACGGACCGTGTAATTTTGAACCATGGTCAAGTGACACGGACGACACCTGAGCTGGCACCCCCTCTCTTCACTACCGGGAGGACATTTGAGCTCTCGACAGATTTAACGTGCATCACTCCCCTACGCAGCGGGTCTTCAGTGGTACTGGGCTCGAACTCATGACACGCTAGCCATGATCCGACGCCTTGACCACTTGGCTACCGCGGACACTACTATTTTCTTAAGTTTTCCTTACAGATCTGTGCATGGGATTGGAATTACGAGTGATACTTTTATTTCTACAATTTTTTTTCGTGCGGGTCACTATAAAAAACAGTAAAAATAAAAAAAAAACCTAGATATATCTAATTTTGACGATTTAAAAAAATAATTATTACTATTTCACTAAATCCTTACTTTATATACAAAATCATCAAACATATTATACAAAGCAACCCGGAAAAGTTTCAAAACTTTCTATTAAATACCAAAAAAAAAAAGCTTTAGCATTTTAAATACACGAGTGTCGTGAAAAATAAAAACCTGAGAAAAAAAGCCACTTAAAAGTTTTAAAGGTCAGTAACATAAATGAAAGAGCCAAATGAAGTTTTCACGTATTCTACTTTCGACATAACGCGCACTTTAAAAATTAGCGATGAGCATGGAAAAAAAATTTAGCCTTCTACATTTGTGAAAATGATTTTTTGTGTGTGTGTGTGTGTGAAAGAAATTACTTACTTTATGAACTTTAAGGGCTAGAAGAATATTACTTTTTGAAAAGCCTGGGATAACATCTCGAAAAAATGACTTCAAAGCATAAGAGCATTGCTAACGTACATTTCAGGTTTCTTCGTAAAAGAGGGGATGCGCGGTATTCAGAGGATATACCTAAAAATTAAAAAATGCAGCTTGAAAGTATAAGTACGCGTTATACCCCGGAATTTACGGTACTGTTAAAAAAAGTTCAGCAATTGGCAAAATAAAATGCTAGAGATACAAAGTTTTGCACATATATTTAGAAAAGTCGCACAATTAAAACGAAGCAACAAAAGAAAAATTTGATAGTTTTTAGGGTATTGTGTCTTCTGAAGACGGAATATTCTCCTTTTTCTTTCTTTTTGTACTTTTAATTTCCCTAATAAGATAACATACATCACCTTGTACTCACATTTCCTTCACTTACCATTTCATTTTCATAACCATTTCACGTTCCATATCCTTATCTTTCCCCTAACAAGAGTTAAAATAGGATAGCGTCAACACAATAATCATGAATGTTGATAGGCGAACCTCAAGGCCATTATGATCCAGCCGAAAACTTTCCAATTTTTCTATCGCTATCAGCCAGCAATTCAACGTTTCCCTCAGCGATGAATAGGACGTGAAATTTTAATGACCTCCATATGTCATTTATGCACAATGTGAGTAGAATTTTAAGAACAATCGCACGTCTCTTGCTAATAATGGAGGCAATTGATTGCAAATTCGAAAGTCAGTCAGACTTTGCACCCAGTCATAGTAACATCAGATATTTCGAAACCCATAAATCTTTATTGAATTGAATTTTACAAAATTCTGAAATTGAAACCAACCTTGAGATTTAGGTCACTGATCTGATTTAGAAATCAAGCAGGTTCAAATTGTTAAGCATTGCTTCCATTTAATGAGTGTGTACATCGTTATATCTAAACAGTGGTTCAATTGACAAGGACATGGCCGCTTAAACGACGGAGAGTCAGTACGAATATTCGGGTCTGGATCTTCTTAAATGTCCACCTTGGATCTCTTCATTGAAGTACTTATTGTTTTTTTAAAAAATATTTTATCTTTTTCCGAAACACAACACCTGTCAGAAATCGCGGATTCATCCAAAAACCTTCGATGAGTACGACACATGAACTGGTCTTTTATTCGTCCTTCATATGACGCCCAGCATTTGAGGCTGATGGAGAAAGAGATTCGGTCTTATATGAATTCAAAAGATGTACCCATGGCCTGCAGGACACGAATTTTCCAACCTTAGAAAGAAAGCAACTACCACAATGCATTTAAATAGTTCTAGCTGTAACCCAACCGATTCTTCGGGACTTTTATGATGTTGTATGACTGTATTTTTTCAAATAATAAATATTTAAGTTATTGTTTTCGACAACCTCTCACAATAAAGTTTGGTGAATGAAGTCAGAAAAGCCAAGCTGACAACACTGGCGAAACAAAATGCTCCATATGCGTAGCGGCAGGTGTTGACCATCTGCTCTTACCTTTGTTCAGTTGAGCGTCGTTTGTGTTCTGCGTAAGACTTGTTTTACAAAGTGCTTGTTTAGTTCGTTGGTTTTTAACTGAGAACAGGAAAATGAACGAACTAAAGATCAATTTAAAGTTTTGTTTTAAGCGTGACAAGCACCGGCAGAAACTCATTCGATGCTGGTACGTGTTTATGACGATCAAGCATGATTATGACGATTAAAGTCCATGAAGTGTGTGTACGAGTGATTCACCCGTTTTTGAGAAGGCCGGGAAAGTGTTTCTGAAAACCCACCATAGCGAAAGATCGGCGACCTCCGTCATTGACGAAAACATTATGCAAGTGAGTAAATTAATCACGAAAGCTCGTCGATTAACTGTGCGCATGACAGTTAGAAGAGGAATTCTGCAAGGTACGTTGAAATTTTGACCCGTTTCATGAAACGTCTACGCAGGGTACGACCCCAGTACGCATAACAAGGTTCATGGTTTTTTGTTCATTACAATAGTCGCCCTCAACTAGCAATAATCGCCAAACAGTTCCTGGCAAAAAAAAAAAAGAAAAAAGAGCGGAGCAAATTGAACATCCACCATTCTCGTCAGATCTCACTCCCCCAGACTTCTTCCTATTCCCACGATTCAAACTCACTTTGAAAGGAAAGAGATTTGACGATATTTCTGACATCCGACGAGGCTTTTGAACTCAATCGCAAAGAAGACTTTGCAAATTTTCTAGGACATGTATAGTAGTATTCAGCAGTGCATAGTTATGAGAGGTGACTATTTCGAAGGACAGTAAGGTAAATTTCGTAAATATTTCCACTACGTTAGTGTTACAGGACTATTCACCGAACTTTATTGTCAGAGGTTGCATATTATTGATATTAAGCACTTGATTGTATTGAAAATCATTTTTATAAACCTCACCTCTTGATTTCAAACGGGCAGGAATTTAACTTCTAAAACGGGAGTATATTTTGTTCAATTGGACATTAATCACAGGACATATATTTATCTTAAAAATTTTCTGGAGAAAATTTGCATTTGCTGAAATTCTAAGAAGATTCCTTTAAAGTAGCGGTGGTCAACCATTTGAACTTCAGGGACCATTAAATGTACAATTTTATATTTGGTGGGCCGATTATAGGAATTTAGGAAAAATAAAAATACATGCATATAATAATAATCAAAAAAGTTATTTTTTATGTGAAATGAATCCATTAAAGGCAACAAAGTTATAGTTTAAAAAAATTAAAAATTAAAGTATTGCACATTTTTAGTGTGATATTTGTTCCTGTTTGAAAGTTTGAGGACTTTTGGTTCCAATGACGTCACTGCAAGACGGAAATCCGCGTTTATTTCAATCCGAGACTGGACCAAGCTTTAATTGCTATTACAAACAAAAATGCCTTTTCGCACAAGTATGCAGTTGAAAATTGAATTAGAATTTTCCCGCCAACTCTCTTATTCACATGCCGCTAGATACACCTACAAAAGTAGTTTAAAAGTTGCTAAACTCGGAAGGAATTTCGCTGAAAGTAATAGCTAAAATTTTTTTAAAAAAAGGATAATTCCGTATTTCATTATACGTTTTGTAACTCGTCATTTTTAAAACTGTGTGTGTGTATCTTTTCATAAAAAATATAAATTTCCCAATTTTTCTACGGACCATCCAAAATTTTTTTTAACGAACCTCCGGTAGACTACCGCTCAAAGAATATTCCTTCACCCCTAAGAAACTCTTATTCGAACAAAAAAAAAGGCATATTAAATCATTCAAAATAGTAAAATACAGTACATTTTGATGATATAAAAACTGACATTAAAACTTGTTAAAATATTATTTCTGATAAAAAAAATGGGGAAAATATAAATAAATGTAAACAAAATCGATATTTTTCTCTTACTGCGTGCCACGCAAGAGGCAAGGTGTTCCATAAATAGCGAAGAAAAACTCATAAAATAGACTGGTGAATTTAATGAGGCTATTTGATTTTAAATGGGGAATTTTTCAGTTCCGGAAACTTACAACTTTTAACTAAGTCTTTTACGAAATATATTTTAACGGCATAACGTAAACTTAAGGATCTATACAATTAATAAACCTTCAACACAAAGATGCAATTAATCTATAACGTCAGATTTATTTACGGAAAACAGATCATGCTTCTCAACAAGAGGGAGAAAAATCTTTTAAAGACATAATTATCTGCTTACTTTGTTCTTTCTTATTTAGTGCTGTTTTTTCATAACACCACAAAGTAAGAAATGTTTCAAATAAAATTACACTATTATCAACTAAATATCACGTACGGGGTTTAGAGTATCATCTGGTAAAAATTTTATTCAAGTATCTACATTTTATTAATAGTAAAAAAAATATGAAATTTATAACATGAATCTTATTTTTGACTTTTTTTAAAAAATGGATCAGGAAAAAATGTTTTGAAATATGATCAAAACGACTCGTCTAAAAAAAACGACACACCCCAAAAAAATAAAACAAACGTGATTGTTTTTAAAGATTAATTAACAATTCAAAAAGTAGAAAAATGCAAGATGATTTGAAATTTTACTCATCAGCCAATTTTGGCGGCCGACTCGCTTTTTGGCGAGAAAAGCAAAGGTCAGTAGCCTATTACGTGGTTAATATAGAACAATCAAGAAGTGTAGGTGAATTTAACCAACACGTTAAACGAGAGCTATTATATTTTTTTCTTTCTTTTCTTTTAAATGACTGTTTTAAATTGTTGCAATTCGCCATGTGAGTGTGTGTGTTGACATACCCTATTTTCTTTCGCTTTTGATTTTTAACGAGAAGCATTTTAGAATGTTTATTTTAGTAATCATTCGCAAGCTGCGCCATTTGACAATGAAAGGCATTCCATGTAGAGCCGGAAGTAAGCATCAGTAGATAAAAAGGCATCTATTAAAAGAAGATATAGGTCTACGCACGTACGTGTATTCTGTTTCAATCGATTTTATTTTCAGAACAACTTAACTGTGACATTTTTTCTACGGTTTAAATTACCTAACGAAACATTTAACATGATTTCAGAATTAAAAAATGAAGATTGTTCTAAATAGTTTTTAGAACTATTAAGTTCTAAGTTACGTATAGAATAGTTTCGTATAACTGCGACATTTTTTCTACAGTTTAAATTATCTTAACTATCATGAAACTTTTAACAAGATTTCAGAATTAAAACATGAAGATAATACTAAATAGTTTTTAGAACGTAAAATAATTTGAAGATATACACATACAAACAAAATTGATTATCTATCAAATGGAATTTTAAATGAAAAATTATTAAGTATTAAATTATCAAATATTTATCGGACGCATTTATTTATAAAAATGATTCTTATATACAGTTATATAATGTTCTTGTGAAGATAACGCGGGGATAAAAATATACTTATTACAATTTAAAATATAAACGGTGAATGTATTTTTTGCAGACATACTACTTCAGTTCTGTAAGCAGGAGGTAAAAGATGACTTTTTAAAATTTAAAAATATTATGTAACACAATATTGAAAAATCATTTATAGAGCATTAAATGATTAAAGCATTGGTAAAGCAAATAAAAAACGAGTTGATTTTATAAATAGACATAATTACAATAAGCAGTTTTTAATTTAATCTATAATTTGCTCGGAAAATAATCAATAATTTGGCAGTAGAGGTTGGATTCATAAATACAATTTGTGACGGATCTATACGCGGCTCTACTAATCCCTTCATGGCCTTTTAGGAAAATATTTATTTCAACCAACTTTCACTGAGTAAGGAAGCGTGATTATGTAAATGAAGTATAGAATATAAATTCTGTTTTCGCGAGTTTGTGTGTTGGCACGTTGGAGTTGGCAAGTAGGAGTTAACATAGAGTCTGCGAGTTTGTTGTTAGTTGAAGATAGAAAGAGTGGAATTAGTTAGAGGTCTTGGAGTTGTCCAGGAAAAAGATTACAGAGCGTGGATCCAACGACATTGATCAAGCCGCTAGAGATCACCTGCAAGTTTCCAGTGTAGGATCCGATGCATAAAGAGTACAGGTATCGTGAGCTTGATTAATTAGAAGTTAGCTTATTAGTGTGCGACGTAGTTATATTGGAGCGTATTTAAGCTATCTTAGATTCAGTTGAGGGTCTGTAGTAGTATCCCAGTGTTATAGAATCTCACCTCCGAGCTCTACTGTTTAATCACCTACCTTATTTTGATTGTTATTGTATCTGATTGATATTTAGAAATAATAAATTGAATAGATTGAAATCATGTCTGTTGATCATTCAGTTTCTTCCACACACCTAGCCGGGTTTACAGGTAGACAAGGGGTTTCAGATGTAAGCAGGAACCGACCGCTATCACAAATTTATCATGCAATCAAAGTTCTGAAAACAAAGTTAAAAATTGGTTTGTCTCATTTAGCTCACTCAGAAATTATTTTGTTGTAAATTAGTTAATTCTAAAGGGCAGGCAGGGGTTGCGGTATAAATAAAAGGTTCAAATTTTGCCAAAATGATGGCAGGGGGATAATCGCAAGTGAAATATAGTAATTCCCCGTACTTAAGCGATAGGTGGGACTGAATGATAACCGCGTAAATCGAATTCGGGTAAATCGGGGCAAAATCTCGCATACAAATACATACAAATTATTTTTAGTTGGGGCCGGAGATGAAAGAAAATAACAATTTAGAAAAATAAAAGTTTAATAAAATCTTAGATAACACAAATACAAAATCACAAACGGAAGTTATTTTGATGTAAAAGGTTTCATAAACCAACAAAGTAACCTGCCAGCTCTCAAAGATTTATTTTCTCCCACAAAATTTCCTCGTAGCATGCTAATAATTTTTTTATTCCACGTTTTGTTGAAAAAATATGCTCTTGTTTGGGGTCTGCATATTCTAAAAGTTTAAACCCTTTTTAAATTGTGACCTCTTGTCAAATTCCCAACCGCCATTCGATCTTCTGATTGAACTGGGTCATAAGACCCAAGTCCCTCAATCGCTTGCTCATGCATTTCTATGAGCTCATCAATTGTCAGCTCCTGAGAGTGGGTAGCAATTCTTGAACGTCATCACTGGTCATTTCTAGCTTTATTTGCTGCCTGGCAAGATCGACAAATTCTTCAGCCACATTCAGGGGCGTAGCTATAGGGGCCCCAACATACGAAAGTGAAAAAAGCGTAACATATTAAGGGGCCCCAAAAAGGGTCCCCAAGAAATTTTGATATATGGCTCATTCATAACTAGCTACGCCAGTGGTCCCATTACTAATTTCATCAAGCCCTGGCACTGATTTCTGATTTTGTCTTAGTTTCGGGATTTCTTTCTTTTTTGAAGTGAAAACTTCTTTAGCGGCGTTGGGCACTTTTTGGTAGGGGAAAATCTTATGGGTTCGCGTCACCGATATGCTCTGACTGGCGCACGCGCAGTGTGCTGTTCGCCTTAAGACACTTTTTGAATGGGTGAAATCTTGTGCGTTCGCGTCACCGAGATGTTTATAGCAGTATATCTGTAGTTATACAGCTGACGTATACTGCTGTGTATATCTTACAAGCGAAATTCAATGGATATAGTGAAAAGTTCAATGTGTATATACTGTGCATTGCTCATTGCGATTCCAAGAATGGGAAATACATATTAATGTGTGGTTGTTGTTTATATTTCGCCTGGAAAATCTATGAAACAGATACAAAAATTTTTATTCGAAAATTTTATGTTTTATACAAAAGAAGGTTCTGAAATACTCGAAAAAAGATTTGGCGAAAAATATAATGTACCGATGATTTTAAGTGGAGACTTCAATATTAACTTTGCAGATGATAAAAATCCACCACTAATTGAATTTCTAAACGAAACACTTAATTTAAATATGTCCAATGATCGAAAACTTAGTACTACAAAATATAAAACGACGATCGATGCGGTTCTTACACACACACGCGCGATACTTAGATAAATTTGAATCAAACATTTTCCTTTCTTACTTTAGTTTGCATAAGCCTATTGTATCTTTTTTAGAACAAAATGAAATAATTGAAAGTATAAAAAGTCTTAGTATTGTTGAAATTAGTGATGACAATGATGCAAACAATTAAAATAATGTTAAAAATCAAGTACATTGAAATTTAACTAAATGGAAATACTATCCATAAATAATATGATTGTATATTAATTGTTATTTCAGTTGAATTGCATTTATATTTTGTCATGATCCCTTACAGCCCCGTAACATATTTGAATAATAAAAAACCATATAAACATGTGTATATAGTTGATAGATGTGAAAACCAGATTGATGTTGATAATTTTAATTCAAACATTATGAAATTTCAAATTTTAATACTAAAAGTTTTTTTTCTTCTATCGGCAGTCTCTATAACTGCCAATTTTTTTTAAAGACGAATCGACGTGATTTGAAAATTGCGTAAGTCGAGATATTACTGTACAAATTTTTATCTTGGAAGACACCATTAACAGATGCAAAACATTCTTTTTTTTCCCCCCTTTTCCGTTAAAATAATGTTAGCAATATGAGAAATAACAAATTAAATCAGCTTTTCCTTATTATTTATAAATTAATCATCCGCAATAGGGATAAAATTTTCGAGAGGTTGTAGCTATTAATGATCATTTAATTTATAAAATAACTGTAAAGTTCTTTATTTTCACATTAACAATCTATCACATTAGTTATTTCAGAGAACAACTAGGTACAGTATGAAATTTTTTTTTATCTATTATATACTTTAACTGACTTATCTAGTTATTTCATGAAATATCTAGTTATTCTAAGAAATAACTAAATTATACACTTTAACGGTAACATATATAATATATATGGTTTCTAAAATTTTTATTTTTTAACTAATGTATCGATCAAATACTTATAAAAGCTAAACAAGAAATAACTAATAACTCTTTAAATAATAAAGCAAATAATTAATTAACTGCAATTTATGACATAAGTAAAGTCTCTTACATAAATGGAGAGCGAAGTGAATCCTAAACAACACTTATTTCGCATTCACTCAGACTAGAAAAATTAATCTATGTTGTAGCATACAAGCACTCAAGCAGAAAACACATTTGCTCTAACTATGCTAAATCGATTATGCGAGAATAAAGTTTAACATAATTTATATCCTTACTCAATGCAAGAATAAAATTGAGAGTGAACAAATGATATATATATGTACAGATTTCGAGAAAAGTTACAATGTTGCTAAAAAAAATTGCTACATAGGAACCAATAAAAGAAGCTAAGCCATTTTTAAAAGCATGCAATTTTAATTTTCCGCTTTACTTATTTAATGGCAAATTCGCTAACTCTTAAATTCTATAAAAAAAAAAGTTAAATTAAAAAAAAAATCTGTTGATTGCTGAGTTTGGTATGCAACTTAAATAAAGGACTAATACTTTTTTTTTAACATCTAAGACCAAATGAAAATTTACTGTAAGACAAAAATAATAATAATAATAAAATCTAAAAACTTAAAATTGTTATGTTAGTAGTTTCTGTAATTAAAGTTATCCAATTTTGAAATCTCGTCTCCTTACGTCATTTGCTTTAATTGTCACGTTACACGCGCATTCCAAAAAGTTACATAACAAATTCAGTTTTTACTATAAAAAGCAGTTGCAAGTACAAAAATGAAAAGAAAAAAAAATATTTCCAAAAGAATTGGTGATAACACAATATCGAGACCGTTTAAAAATTTTAAACACTTCTCCTTTTAAATAAAATAAAAATTTTTGCCATTCTTATTAGTTACAAGTAAAAAATTGAAAAAGTTCTTGATAAAATTAGTGACTTCTGCAATGAGTGAGTGAATATTAACGTTACATTATTTAGTACTCGAAGGCTTTTGGCGACGAACCTCGCAATTTTGAACCATGGTCATTTGACGAGGACGACACCGGAACTGGCACTCGCCTCTCTTAACTTCCACACCACACCAACGGGATGACGTTTGAGCTCTCGGCAGATTTAACGTGCATCGTCCCTCTACACGGTGGGTCTTTAGCGGTACTGGGCTCGAACTCTCTACTCTATGCAGACAATATTTAAAGAGATTACAATTACGGTTTGGGCGAATGGCTGAACACTTATTAATTTAGAGCCGGGGGGGGGGTCATTACGTCGATCGCGATCGACAGGTGGACCGCAGAGACATTTTGGGGTGACCGCCTAAAAATTTTACAAGTTAATAATTATATACGGAAATTCAAGATTGACTGACAGTTCGCAGACTAAGCCTTCTACTGACAACAACTACGAAAACTAACTTCCTATAATAAATGTATCATTTGATGTAATTTTAGTTTGACCTATTATTATTAAGTTTGTATCTTGCGTTTTGCTTTAAACGTGGTTTTAAGTGTTTTTTTTTAATTTTAGTTCTGTAGTTAAGTACATATTCCGCGTACTTAAAATTAAGTTATAATAACCTTTTTCCTTACCTCATCACACCTACGACATTGGGCAGTAACGTACACAAGAATTTTTAAAGGGAAGGGGGTCGAGTGTTGAAGGTCTACCATTCCTGTATCATACCCCAATACGCAACCAAACATATTTTTGATTGTCGGAAAAAAAAACAGCAAAAAATAAATTACTGATTAAATAATTAGCATTAATACATAAGCAAATTACTAATATCAAATACACATTTTACATACTATATACACGGGACTATAATGAATCGGAAGAAAATGAAGGATTATGAGAGGGAGGGTCCGAACTCGTAGACCCCTCCCCCGCCTTTGTGTGCGACATTGACACTGGGTGGATCGCAACTCCATGAAAATATCAGAAGTAGCCCGCATCCTGGAAAAGTCTGCCTACCCCTGGTTTAGAACTCCGCAACCTTGTTTCTGTGGTCACCGAACCAATCTAACAATACGATTCCGTGTGCCACACCGTAGGAAATATTTGGAACAATTCGATTCCCACGGCGATGCAAGCAGAGTTAGAGAATAAAGGTCAAGCATAGAGATTCAGAGTTTTGTTATATATTAATTACGCATTACTTAAATATATTTATAAGTAAAAAGTATATATATATATAACTATTCCTTCAACTTAAATAAAAAAAATTAAAATTGTACAGATATTATGTGCATGTATCTTTTAAACATACATCAAAAGAAGAAATTAACAACATAAAAAATATTAATATATTCTTTCAACGAAAAAAAAAAAGGTGTGAACCTTATCCCTGCACCGCTCTATTTCAAATCGAAAATTCAGGAGTATAATGTGTCTTTCCATTTGACACGATTCTGAAAGTTCAGGAGTTAAACAACTTCCTCGCGGACTCAAAATGCGTTTCATATGAGAAAAGATTTCCTTCACATAGATATATAAAACCAAAAGCGAAACGTAGCGAACGTTATTTTCTTCAAACGAACCAAAAGCGAACGTTATTTTCTTCAAACAATTCAAATTCAATCTCTCCAACAGTTTAAAATAGCTGTTGTTCATCGTTAGTTATCTTCAAGATTTTTTCGTAATTCTCCATATGTTGCTATCCGTGTTTTTGAAGATGTTAGTTCAACAAGCTTCATTTTAAAAATCATTCATTTCCATCCTCTAAAATTTTGACACATTTGTCGAGTAGTGCAAAGTGCCACTGAGAATTGCACCATGTGCCACGGGTTGCCGATGGTACTTTTATTTATTTATTTTGAGCATTTACAGTTCAAAAAGCTTTAAAGCGGGGATTGACAATGCCTTTAGAATTAAGGGTGCAATAAAAAAGGGGGTGGGGGACATCGCTCGCAAAAATAATTCTATTATTAAAAAAAAAGGGAGGGAGATTTTACCGCCAGGCGCATTGTGGCACGTAGGGTAAAAGCCACTCCAGTTCAAAAAGCTGCTTTTGTAAAAGATTAAAACAGCGCTGTTGATTCGTGCAAATATAATATTTTAAAAATCATTTAAAATTACGATGTTTCACATCGTCGAAGATTGAATGGAATGGGTCCCTGTTGTTTGGTTTTCCGTACCATTCGATGAAATAAACAACATTCTTCATATCAATACGTTTAAAATACTACAAATATACAGTCGATTCTCGCTAATTCAAACTTTCGATGATATGAACCTCTCGTTAATTCGAAGTATATGCTTAGCCCCAAGAAAAACTCGTGATTTTTCGAACTAAACAATACGTTTTGGTACACTCAATATTTCGAAGTAAAATCTGTGGTTGGCTAGAATAAAATACGCGATATTTCGAAGTGATCTAATAAATCTCTCGACAATTCAAACATTCGCTATAATGTATCTAGTAGCAAACAGGTTGGAGCTTACATGTTTTGTGTTGAATTGTCTTGTCTCCCCTGTAATGTAGCCGTTTTCATTACCATCGGAGTTGTCTCCGATAATTCTGACAGAAGCTAAAAGTGTCACTAAACAAACTACATAACTTTTTCCTTCCAAATCATGTTGCTGCGGACGTTTTGCAAGCTTCATATATTCTAGAAAAATCTATTGACAAAGTTAGATTAAATACCATAAAACGAAAAAAAAAACTCCAGACTTTTTTTGTCAAAAAAAAAATTACTTTTATGCTTACAGGACTTTAAACTTCTGTATAATATTTATACTGTCTAATATGTACTTTTTAAAAATACTTTCATACATAGCTTCAACTTTAAAAGTGTTAGAAAAAAATTTGTCTTCGTGAATTTTGCCGAGTTTTTTTCTACTCTCTTGATAATTTAAAGTTTTTTATTGGTTCCTTCAACTTCGAATTATCGAGAGTCAATTGTATAACTAAAAGTTTGTCATTTTCAAAATTTGCCATAAAAAATGTTTTACACTGTTTTTGCAATAATGTTTTACTGTGTACCCAACCAGATACGTTCCGCGTACATAAATTTGCATATACGTGATTCCTCGTAATGTTTCGGTGGAAATATTCGGTTGAAATTTAATTCTTGAAGAAATTCTTTTCATCGGTCGGTGTATTTATAGAGCATGATTAACATATTAAGAGCATTACACAGACATAGTTAATTGAGTTATATAATTTTTGAGTGAGTGTTTTCAACGTCGCACTATAAAGCAACATGAAGTGGCCGCAGTAGACAAGTGGTCAAGGTATCGGATCATGGTAGGCATGTCATGAGTTCGAGCCCAGTACCACTAAAGACCCGCCGTATAGGGAAGCGATGCACTTTAAATCTGTCGAGAACTCAAACGTCCTCCCGTTGATGTGGTGTGGTAGTTAAGAAAGGTGGGTGCCGGCTCAGTTGTTGTCCTCGTCACTTGACCATGGTTCAAAATTACGAGGTCCGTCGCCAAAACGCCATCGTGTCGCTGAAGAGTGCGACGTTAATATTCACTCACTCAAAACAACATGAGGACGATTGACAACAGACCTCGCAATTTTGAGCCGCGATCGATTGGCGAGGACGACAACAGAGCAGGCACCCCTTCACTGAACTACCCCACAACGCCAACGGGAGAACTTTGAGCAACGACAGATTAAACATACATTTTAAGGCGGGTCTTTAGTGGCACTAGGCTCGAACTCATGACACGCCGGTCACTAGTCCGTGATCATAAACAATTGGCTACTACGGTCACTATATAGTTTTTGAGAGAAAAGAAAAACTTCTTTCCTGAGTGGAAACATTTTTCCACATCGTTATTTCCCCGAACAATTAAATCACAATTTATTAAGCACACTTAATTTTTTAAACAACTTTTGATAAATTATAACATTTTACTGCGCATCTTCTCATACATTTTCCCGAATTAAGTCTTTTTTGGCGTTTTCGTTTTCGATTTTCTCAAGGAACCATTTGAAGTGGCTTCACGAAGCTGAGTGGCCTACGGGTTTAAAAAAAAAGGGGGGGGGGTGTATTAAACAGATAGAAGGAGCAATTATTTTTTTTCATTCATTCTTTCAAATTCAAAATATCCTTCCTTCAACATAAATAAAAAAATCAAAATTGCATATACATTATGTTTCTTTTAAACAAATTTATTAAAATAAGAAATACAGCATAAAATATAAATATTCCCCTTCAATAATGTTAAATAAAAAAAAGGAAATTTTTTAATGCGAACCTAGTACTGCACCGCTCTACTATCATCGCAAAATCAGGGGTATAATGTGTGACTTTACATTTGACACGATTCTAAGATTCCAGTTGTTAAACAACTTCTTGCTGGACTCAAAATACTTTTCAAAAGAGAAAAGATTTGTTCACATAGATACATAGAACCAAAAGTGGAAAGCAGAGTACATGCACAATTTCCTCTTCTCAAACAATTAAATCTCACCAGCAATGACATTCATAAATATACAAAATAGAAGTAGATTTATGTTTAGATTTATACAGATTTTTTCGTGATTCCGTAAATGTCCATAATTTTGAAGGTATTTGTCAACTATCAACTTTATTCACTCAAAAATTGACAAATTTGTTGCGTAGTGCAGAGTGCCACTGAGAATTGTGCCGCGTGCGCGTGCCACAGGTTGACGAGACCCCTGCTCTCCACTAATAAGTACACTAACATGACAAAATAAATAAATAAAATTACTCTTTACAATATAAAAAGGTCATAAAAATTACTTTGGAGGAATTGTATAAGTAATCCCAAAAAGAAAAAAAAGGCTTTTTCGAAAGTTGATATATGAGGGTTATACGGGTTGAAAACTTACAGCTGTCCCTACACATGTCACTAATGATGCGGGTTTGGCGAAAAACCACGATCCTCTTTAATTTTTTCTAATTTCCAGCTAACACCTGGGCGTTATTCTTTATCATGAAATTTGAGAATGGAGAAAAGAATTTTAAGCAAAAGTTTCGACATATGGAGGAAAATGATAATTCTTATTCGTGCAGGATATTACTTATTCGTGCAGGATATTTCATTTTAAATAAAGCTTTTTAAAAAAAAGCTTTATTTAAAATGCAAGCAATTGAGAATCAAAAATAAAATGAAATTCATATACCATTAAATAGACACAAAAAATATTAGAGAAAAGTTACTGAATATAAAACAATATTGTGTGTGTGTAAAATTAAATATAAGATAGAAAGATAGGTGCGAGCAAGTTATGAGTGAATGTGAGGGAGATTTAGAGATATACATATATATTTCATTTCCGAGAAAATATTTCTACTTGAAAGTGAATACGAAAACTTTAAATTTAAAATAAAACAAACAAAGGAGATAAACAGTAATAGGCGCTGCAATAGCATAAAACGATCGGTGATTAAAAATCTAAGTTTTTTAATGTCGGTATTCAATTTTTCCCTGGTTGCTAAATAGAGGGAAAAATTAAGTTCCGCCAGCGTAAGTTTCTTTAGAGAAGAAAAAAGGAAGAAAGATCAGGAACAAATTAAAGCATGCAGTACATGTTTTTACGAAAATATTTTTAGGAGAAAAATTATAAACAATTCTTTTTCAAAATATATTATTAAATTGATTTTGAAAAAAGAAGTATATGTTTGGTACGCCATTACACTTTCAAATGTTCAAAAAAAAATTTTTTTTTTTGGAGGTTTTTATAAAATATTTAATTTTAATTTTTTCTAGTTATTATTCAAGTGATTATTTTTTCATGAAATTTTAGGAACAACAGTTAGTATGAAATTGAAAATCATTTCATACTAACGTTGAACTTAAATAACCTTTTTTGTGGTTATAAACAAAAAAAAAAAAAAAAAAATATGAACATTCTACAAATGATAATAAAAAAATCTAACAGATCTCTCAGACAAAAAAAAAAAAAAAAAAAAAAAACTTTTACAGTAAATATATGTGCGAAAATATGTATACAAAGATTTAAGAATATCTTGAAAAAGGGGGGGGGTGGAGAGACGGACTGCTCTAGAGCAGGGGTTCTAAGCTTTTCAAGGAGACAACCCTATTGTGTGCACACAAATTTTAAACGACTCCATAAGCATTGCACAAAATGTACACCCGCTTGGGGTATTTCTATATGTGTTTTATTTTTCGTGCATTATTTGTTTTGCAGTAATAAATATTCGCAATAAGTTTTTACTTTGAATATAACGAATGGAATTATAATTAAGTAACAAAATAAATTTTTATTTTTTATCCAATGGGCTGCGGATTGGTATTTTTACCATTGCAGACCTGGTACACTCCTAAGAGCTGGTATCACTCCTTAGTGCGGCGCCGTACAGGCGGATACCAATTGCCGCAGATAATTTTGACGCCCAGTTTCCTCCACAGAGGGAGGCACCTGAGCTCTGACGATGCGAACTTGTTCCAGGATTTAATTTTTCCGAGAGCGCCCAAGCCAAACAGACACACTAAGGATTTTTTACATGCCGTATAATCATACGACATGGCCGCTGTCGATTTTCTAAATATATAATGTATATAAAAATGTATAATAAAAAATATATAATGTAATTACACAGTAAATAATACATAAATGTTGTTATTTTGGGTTCAATTTTAAAATCATCTCATTTTATTTTATTAACAACGGCATATGCCAGATTTAAATATGAACGGGAAGAATGTTTTTAATTAGGTAATTAAATTTTGGAATAATAGTGTAAACCACCGGACGAAACACTTCCTCAATTGCCTTTAGATTTGATCGATACTTTCATTTTATAGTTGTTAAACATGAAAATGACTATAATAAATCAGTCACAGTAAAAGATGCTCTATTGCAGTTTTAGAAACTGTTGGAAGCTTTTTTGCAGCCCCTAGCCAAAAACTAAGAACTTCGTATTAAAATCAATTATAAAACCTTTAACTCAGCAAATTCTTGTGATTTTAGTGACAAATGAGTGACATTTAATTTATTTAATTATAGCGAAGCAGTTATTTTATGCAAAAAGATACATCAAAAATTCTAAACTTTTTGGCGACCCCATCTGCAAGTAACGTGACCCCCAAGTTTAGGAACACCGCTCTAAAGTAGTAAACACTTGTACAAACAAAATAAAAATTTGACAAAAAAAAAAATTATTTGAAAAGGCATAGATTTTGATACCGACACCACACAAAAAATGTCCAATAACTTCAAAATTAATTGCATATCTGATCTAAAATTAAAAGCTAAGCTTGTCAACCGCTTGCGCCATTGAACAGATCTTTTTTTTTTAGAGTACTGTGTCGTCTAGACACTTTCCTAAGAAATATAATGGCAACGTGAAACTGCATAGAAATTAAAATTTTTCACATCAGAAACATCTATTCAACAACCCACAAGATATTGGAGAAATAAGCAATGCACCGGTAATGATTTATAAAAAAAATTTCATCAAAAAATAACTTCAAGTACTGGGTTATATTTGAAATAAAAAACAGATTTTAAAACAAAACGGGGAAATTCAATAAATATTCAGACTTGACAAACAATTTGTTAAAAAAAAAAAAAAATCCTAATTAATAGTTTCTAAATGTTTGGAGTTCTAAAAATATTTATAAAGTATTTACACAAAAGTCTTCATTATTTTTTGATATTTCGAATGTCTTCCACTGCATTCAAATAAATTTGAGAAGGAAAATTCAATAGGATTTATATATTAAGTTGATGATTTTAAAAACAGGAGGTAGACGAAATCTTTAGCAGTTATTCGCTATTTTCAAAGATATAGCACAACTGATGATGAATGACCAAACCATACATCAAATATGTTGATACAGCGTTACTAAAAAAAATGTCAGAAAAATATTATTTTTTAATTATTTTTCAAAAATGACCAATGCAGGCTGAAAGAATTATTAATCATAGCATACTGGTGATAAAAATTAAAGAGATAAAAACGCACGAATTTATTGAAGAGAAAATTAATAACAATCGTTCAACGCTGGGCTTATAAGCTAGAATCAGTAATTATAGAAACTAAAATTATTAATGACAATTACAGAAATTCCTCACATTGCTCGCGAACACACAGAAGTGTTACCGTCATGAGGGAAAGAAGAAATTCACACATGAAGATTAAGTTGTACACATTGTACAGCCGTGTAACGGGCTATACGAAAGAAACGTACAACGGCAAATAAATCAAAAAAATTGAAAAAAATTAAATGCATATAAAAAAAAATGCACCCACTGGACGTGCTGATATAAAATTTACTAGGTAACAACACGGCATGCAGCTAGTTTTTTAATTATTTTTCAAAAGTAACCAATCCAGTCTGAAAGAATTATTAATCATAGCATACTGGTGATAAAAATTAAAGGGATGAAAACGCACGAATTTGTTGAAGAGAAAATTAATAACAATGTATCTCATGATTTGTAATAATATTTAAAAGAAATACAAATTAAAGGAAAGATACCCTAGGTAGGGAATAAAACAAATGGAATCATGAGAATAATGAAATAATTATAATAATTCTTGATCAAAAAATTACAGCTTTTCCTACTTTGTTCCCCACTTATGACCACTTGGAAACTACAGTAAATATTTTTGCAACTCCAAGTTAAAGATAGATACACACAGATAACGAATTAAAACATTTGCTGATCATTAACCACAAAGACATTTATTCCAGAACCATTCTCTGGTACACACATGAATATTACTTTACTATTGTTTAAAAACAAAGCCAGAAGCATTTTCGTCTTAATGAAATTTCTGCGACTCGGAAAATACGTACTCTGAGAATCCCTGAACTAAGCAATGTAAAGCGAGGCAGGAGACACCTCAGTCGCGATAGACAAAGCAGTCAACTTTGGGATCGATGAACGAAAACGAAAAAGGGAAGAAGTCATCTTTTTGAAACGGAAAAGCGTCTCAGTGGCGATTCTTAGGTGAAACTGGAAACAACTTGGCGGAAGTTTCCGAAAGCAGGAACTGAGTAATCGCGCAGTCGACTAACAATCGAACCAGGAATCGAAGTAGGAAGCGCTTTAAAAAGGAATTCTGTAAACCTACTCAGGTTTCACATTGAAATCAACAAGAAAGAGCGTTCAGTGAGTTAGCAATTCAATAATTAACATCATTTACTGGAAGCGGAATAATTTAATAAAAACTTTACAAGAATATTTATTTTAAATAGTCGTTGTTCACCAGTTTCGTTGGATACTTAAAGATAATGTACGACTATATATTTAAAATTATAGATACTTAACTCTTGGCACTAAGCTTTTGATTTTGCATCAAATATATTTTTATAGCCTTCATCTCTTTGTTCAAAAAGAATAGGACGGATTTTTAAAACGGATTATAATTAAATTTTAATCCTAAATAACCTCACCTCTGGGAAGTCGATTTCCCAAAACCATTTTTTAGTGAATTTCTTCCAAACAAAAGAAATATGTTGATCAGATTTCAAGTACGCACATATAATAGTTCAAACACGGCAGTTTTCACCTATAACGCCCTGCAGCTCCCACTTCAAACTCGATTTTTTCAAAATTCGTTCATTTAGCGGATATCTACTCAACAAGAGAAACATACTTGCCAAATTTCAAGTCTGTTTGGTTTAATCCCAGTAGTTGAGTGCAAACGTATCGTACTTCCACGCCACAGGTCCGGGGCCCAAACCCTCCCGTCTGGGCAAAGTCGACTCAGCTTTTCATCCCTTCAGTGGGTTGAGAAATGAGTATCAATCTTGTCAGGGAACTAAACACTGGGGATTGACCACCTGACCGGAACATTTGCTCATGCATCTCAGTGCTCAGGGTCACGAAAACTGAGATGGGTGCAGTTGGCCTTCCTCTCAGTTGGTCTCACATTCTTCTGTTGCGCCACTGAGTTTAGTTTAGTTTTGGTTTAATAGTACAAAAACCAGAGTTTTAGCCAATAAAACCATTGCAACTCCCCCTTAGTAGTGAATTTCAGCAAAATTCGTTCATTAAATGTTGCCAAATCAAAAGAAATCGCCAAATGTAAAAATCGTTTTCAAAGCATTGGCAGAAATGGTTTTTCACCCTTGGTTACATATCACAGCATATGGCGACTCTGCACATACACTCACGAGAGCTTCCTTTAGCAAGGGGATTTTAGGGGGGAAAAAATCACTGATTTATAAATTTGAAATATATATATTTTAGGAGGAGGAGGAAATATGTTTACGGATCCTTTCAAACATCAACGAAGTTCCCTGGACAATATTTTAAGCTTTACGATTAAGACGAGGATTTGTTTAAGTCCCAAACAAATATACAAACATTCAAAAATGCATAAAAAAAGTATTTTAAATAGCGAAATTTTATAAAAA
Organism: Trichonephila clavata; assembly: GCA_019973975.1. Classification (NCBI taxonomy): domain Eukaryota; kingdom Metazoa; phylum Arthropoda; class Arachnida; order Araneae; family Nephilidae; genus Trichonephila; species Trichonephila clavata. Next base: position 34,897 of record BMAO01008831.1, on the reverse strand, counting down.
TAAAACTGCTGTTAAGGATAACTATTGACTCGAGTTTCGAAAAGTTAGGCGAATTTCGAGTGTGCAATTTCGAACTCAATGTTTTGTACTTGATCTTTTCCATCAAAAAGGTCCCATTAAATGAATAGACCAATCACATCCCCCCCCCTCCCGGTTAATAAGTTCACACTCACTGAACTGCCCAAATGAGCAGATATTTTTCAGTTGTTTTCTGTCATGCAATTTCTATGTGTTAAAAAAAAAAGATACTAGCTTTACAGAAGATATTTGCGAGAGTTTATTATAATTCACTTACTTTATGACAGAAACAACCTGAAATATTTATTTTTTAACTGTAATAAGAATGGAAATGGTCATTTTTTTTCTTCTGAAAAACTGTTGCTGCAATTTTGCAGCTTCTTTATTAAAAGGTAGGGAGATATCAAAATTCAATAACTTAACGAAAAAAACCCATGGAAAACTTGTGTTACGAGGCCTGGGAAACGTGTCACATCTCTCGACTTTTTCATACTGCCTTAAACTAGACAATGCGATCGGTCCAACTTTCACCGTGCGACAAATTGTCCTCAATTGTATTTTATGTGCCTAACTATGATATTTTGTCCTAAATTTTTTTTTTTTAAACACGTAAAAACTATGACTTAACTTTCAGCCTATGCAGATGATATTGATGTGATTACTCGTATCGTAAGGCATTTCTTGCCCTTAAAACTGCAGCAAGTCAAATGAGTCTTGTCATAAATGAAAAAAAAAAAAGATTAAGCATATGCTATTTTTAAAAGACAGAATCCCAAATCCATATCTTGAAATAGATTCATATAAATTTGAAACAGTAAAAAAGATTTACCTACTTAGGATCAATTATTACCTCTGATAACATAATATATAATATCCAGAATCCATTATTACATGGCAAAGAAGGGTTTTTACGGACTGAGGAGGTTTTTAAAATCCAAATTTCTTTCAAGAAACACAAAATTTTTAATTTACGAAACTCTTATTTCACCAGTTTTGACACATGCATCTCAGTTTTGAACAATAACCAAACTGGATGAAAATCAAATAATATCCTTTGAGAGAAAAATAATTCGGAGTATACTCGGAGGTGTAAGCGAAAACAATAGCTAGAGAAGAAGATATAATTTTAAATTATGCATAATTCATGAACAACCTGACATCATTAAATACATAAAAATAAATAGTGTGAATTGGAAGGCTTATATAATTCGAATGCCAAGTGATAATGTTGTCAAAAAGACACTGCAGTTCAAGTCACTGGAATTCGGAAACGTGGAAAATGAAGGCTGAGATGGACATACTCAGTGGAATCAGACTTTGGGATTATAAAAGAGAAAACTTGAAGAACAAAAGTAAACAATAGGTCATTATGAAGGAATCTTAAAAGGAAGGCACTGGCCCCCCAGGGGAATGAATAAAATAACAGAAATAATAGATAAGGGTAAAATAATAAAAACGGATCCCAAATATTTTATTTTCCACCAAACCTTTCGCGAGCTCCCATATACTGTCCACGCATCTCCAACAAATTAATTTTAATTTTCTACGAACTCCCTAAGAAGTCACAAGGACTGAAAGGGTTTCGTAAAAACCACTTAAGTAAGTTGTGATCTAGATTTTATGCGAAATAAATAACTGAAACGGTACTACTACTATTTTTAATAATACTCTTTTTACATATCACATTAATACTATATTAAACAAATTGATAGACAGTAATAAAACTGTTAATACTGACTATTAACACTCTTTTTATGTATATTATTCGTTATCACATTGAAAATGGTGGAAACTGTTTTCTTATCAAATTATTATTTAACTTTTCTTTTTAGAGGATATAATAGACTGAACATTTCTTTGAGAAATCATGTCAAAACAATAATTTTTTTTTATAGAAAATACGAAAAAACTAAAATACTAGCGAAAAAAAAATAACGATATTTTCTTACTAAATCCCCCCAACGTTCATTATGTTACAAGCAGATGTTCATTGAACACAATAACTGAGCGATTTTTTTTTCTTCCATTCATTAAACAATGATGTGACAAGAAGCCGAGATGCATCATAGATTTCCAATAACGTTGAGAATGTGGCTAGATTTTGCCGGAGAATATGTCTGGATGCTGAATACAACACATTCGAAAAATTAAATTACACCAAAATATTTTCCAAAAAAATTATAAATTTATTTAAAGTATTAAGAAGTTTAAAAAAATATTTGGCAATAAAAACAGCACTCAATGATTATTATAATACATGCATGAAACAAGATTTTCACAAACATATCGTAAGTTCTTATTGCGGATATTTTAATACATTTACAGAGCAACACTTCGTTTTTAAGACTTTTTTTTTTGGAAAATCAAATTGTTGTGGTTTAACTATGATGGAATATATCGTTTTGTAGTCGTTGAATGTATATGCAGCACTTCTTCAATAGGCCTCTAATGTGTACAAGAGATGTAACTAAATTTCAGATAATTATAGTAAAGCAAAAAGGAATGATGATTTAGTAGTAAATATTTTCTGCAAATCAGAATGAAATGAAATTCTGAAAAAGAGGGAGAACCGTAATAACATGAGACCTATTATAAGAAGACAAAGTAAATAGACAAAAAGAACAAAACTGCTATGTTTTTTAAAGCAGTCACTGACTTGAGGCAGTGATGTAAGGTTACGCCTGCTCTATAGGATCCTAACCTTTCAGCAGAAAATACAAGTAAAATAACGAGAAACAAAAACCTAAATGGAAAATCCGTAAAAAGCCTAAGATTTACACGTGTATTCGAACAGTGTACTGCTAAATTAATATGACAAGTTTGAAAGTATAATATATAAATAGGAATAGTAGTATATAAAAATCAATTGAAAAGAGCAATAAAAAATTCAAAAATCACACCAAATTGTGAAATACCGACACATTTGGCGACAAAGTAGAAAAAAATTCTGAGACAAATCTCAGAACCTTTGGAATGCTGGGAAGTTTATGTACACACTGAGCAGTGATGTGAGAGAGCAGTAAAAAAAGATTTTGGTAAATACTTGGTTCCATTCATCTCTCATAATATCGTGCGACTACGAATCAGTTTTGCTGTGTTTTATGTTCATGTATACTTTAATTTGTGCAAGTGTGGAGTTATGTCAGCACCCTGTGAAAAGCAAACCTAATGTATTTTATTAAAGAGTCTGACTATAAAACTTACATTTACTCTGAAGAAAATACATTTGGTAATTGGCTAAATTAATGTGACGTCATAGACATATGACAAACACAATAATGTATTTTCAGTCAATCAGTACAAGCGCCTCATTGTTGTCGACATTGTTTTATACAGAAGTTTTCTCCTTTCGAAAGTTTTCTTCTAAATGGGCTGCAATTTTGGCAGGTGGCCGCGGTAGCCAAGTGGTCAAGGCATCGGATCATGGCTAGCGTGTCGCGAGTTCCAACCCAGTACCACTGAAGACCCGCCGTGTAGGGGAGCGATGCACGTTAAATCTGTCGACAGTTTAAATGTCCTCCCGTTGGTCAAGTGTGGTAGTTAAGAGAGAGGGTGCTCGCTCAGGTGTCATCCGCGTCACTTGACCATGGATCAAAATTACGCGGTCCGCCGCCAAAAGCCCTCGTTTAGCTGAACAGTGCGAAGTTAATATTCACTCACTCACTCAAGCAATTTTGGTAGTTTAGCATTTGCAGACATGACAAGTCCCCAAATACGAGAAACATTTCACGGCGGCACCATCTAGTGGCGACTCCTACAACCAAATTTTTAACTCTTGAATTTACACAATTTAAGCTTTCGTCGGATGCTAATATTGCCACGATTCAATTTCGCCGAGAGTACCAAAGTCAAATTGATACTCAAAGGATTTTTTACACGCCACATAATCATATGACATGCATGTCTATGATTTTCGCATTCAGAAAATGTATTGACACGAGCCGGGATTGAACCCGTACCCTTGAGCTTATGAGGAGAGACCGCTACCTCTTGGCCACCGCGAGTCGACCCTTTTTTAAAGCACATATTTATTAACAATCATAACGCACGCAAGAGTACGAAATGCACTTGGATTTAAATATACCTGTATAATATTTGAATTTTTAATTTTGAAAAACCTTTTGAACCATCTTAACACTTGGTTTTCTTTATTCAGTTATCAAGTTTTAGATTATAACTGAATTTTACAGTTAAATTTACAAATACAAATCTGGAATTCAATGCCAAACATGCGATTACATTTATCACGTGGCTATCATGAAATGAGCTCATCGCGTGGTCATTTAATACATTTGAAAGCCATTTAATCACATAACAATATTCAACGGAAGATTAATCTCTCTATGAGATGTATGTTAACCCAAATCCCTAATGATCATAATGTCATTCGAAATTGATATATCATAGTTTATAACATTTTTCAGTCGACCAGTTAAGAACACGCGACTTGAAAATGTAGAAGGTATATATGTATGGGGTTAATCTTTATATATTATATTATTTAATATCAATTTATAATTTTTTCATATACATAATTACTAGCCGGTATATCCATTCTTCGCATGGGGAATTGAAAACTTAAGCATTATAGATTGTGTGTGTGTGTGAAGGATAAAGAAGTTTTTAACGAGTTAATTTTACGTGAATTATAAATTAGACAAAAAAAAAAGAGATTTTTGCATATCTCAGCTGAACAAAAACACCATATTCGTTAAATTTTAACTCTGTATATCTAATAGATGATAAAAAGGATTTTTAAAAATTTATAACGCCCTTAACTTTCTTGTGGTCGATTTTTGAAGACACTTTCCTAAGCTGATCTCTGTCTCAGAAAAAGTAACACATTGTTACAAATTTTGCGTAATGAACTCTTAAAATAGAGTAAATAATTTATATCTGGATGTGTAATACGTTAATATTACTTTCTGTAGTATTTATTTTATGTTAAAATTATAATATTCGCAAGCAACGCCGTTCCTTACATTATAATGGCGATTCAATGGAAACATAGCGAAATGTTGGTGATAGAGCCAAATTGGCATCATTTTTGGCGACCACGTTGTCAACTTGGCGACTGATTGAACAGTGCAGAAGTTGTTTTTTTGTAGCGCCACCTCGTGGGGAGCTGCAACGAAGAAGATAGCGCAAAACCCTTCTCCCCCCAAAAATACATATACATGCCAATTTTCATAGTGATCGATTGAACGGTGTTGGAGTGAAGCGAGGTCATACATACGAACATCCATTTATATATGTATGTATGGATTAAATAATGCGTTAAATTTCATCAGACGTTTTATTTTTTAACATAAATAGATCCTTTTCCCCATGAGAAAATAATAAACAGTTGTACTTCGTTTTGATTATAACTTATTTTGAGCTCATTCGGCAAACTTTCAGGAGAGAAGAACCAAATTCTAAGTAAAACAAGAAATCAAAGAATCTATTTATACGTATACACAGCGGATGCTATCAGAAATGGACGACCAATTAACATTATTTATAATATTTAAATAATGTTTTGTATAAAATAAAATTTTCCCTCCCATCGAAAACTGGCAACATATCTAAGATGTTTTTTATAATCGAGGCTCACATAGGAAGAAAAACCATTGTAGAAATATCAGACTGTAAAAAATTAAAACTTTTCAAACTTCGGGAAAAAATTTCCATACCAATAACTCCGCAAAAGCTGATTAATTTTCAAGTAGTTTTCATAATTTTTCAAGTATGTACATTAACATTTTTGTACATTTTGTGAGAATTGATAGAAATTTTGAATTAAAAATACTAGGTAGAATATTAATTATTCGTAGTTAAATCCCAGACTTGGAACGAAGTATAGTCCACAGGAATTAAATTAGCAGTTATTTGATGAAATTTTGCCTTATTTCGAGTAATAATCACAGGTTCTAAATCATGCTTAAGTAAATCAGCCAAGTAAAAGGAGTTTTTTATATTGTTTGCATTATTTCAATGCAGTATATATAGCAGTCTATTTGCTTATATCTATCCTAATCGTTAAACTCACGAATCAATAAACAGTATAAATTTTTATACTTTTAGTTGATCTACGATGCAATTTATTCGCCTCCTTTTAAGAATTTGAGGTTGTAATACAAAAATAGGAAAAGATGGGAAAAAAAAGAACTTACCTTTTAAGGAGATCCTTACACGTATTTTAAGAAATGTGACACGAGAAGTATTAATCGTATATCCACACAAAGGCACTGTGTATAAAATATGGTCCACGAAACAATGCAATGATGAAAAATTTATCCGCTAAGCTAATCCACAAATAATCCTGAATTATTTAATCCACTGGGAAGAACACTAATGTCTTTTTTGCCCTTCAAAATATATTCCTATAAGAAAATAAAATCATAAAAATTAGTATCAATTTTCAGAGTAACAACTAATATCAACAACTTTAAAATAATTACGGATTTTAAAAAAAAATCAAATTGAATGTGTTTGGATACACATTAAATAAAATGAGTTTTTTCACGAGTTGTAAAAAATATAAGAGGAGTATTAGCTATGTCACTAGACGAAAAGTTGATGAATATTTTCTAACGGAAAAGAAATAAATATACAACAGACAAAGATCCTGTTTTCAAAATTACAGCTGATTTTTTCAGAAAACTTATTAATGTTTATTTTTTATTTTATCTAACTTAAAGGATCTCGTCTGCCGCCATTTTAAATTCATGAATGCAGCACTAATTCTACAGACAACCTACTTTTCCCCTCAAACTTAGATTACTGCATCGATTTGAATGCAATAAAGACAAAAAACTACTGCACAAAACTGCACTAAGTCGAAACTGCATCGACTTAGTGCATCGAAAAGACAAAAAAAAAAGACAGTTTTCTAGATTTATATTTCAGAACAAATTTGAAATCAGTACACTACTCGTTTTTGGCGTGACTTAGAAATCACGCCAAGTGAGAGTTACATTAATGCCACACAAAAAGGCTGCACAAGGGCTATTGGCGAAGGACTTCTTAATTTAGAACCATGGTCAAGTGACGCGGACGACACCTGATCTGGCACCCCCCTCTCCTAACTACCACACCACACCAACGGGCGGACGTTTGAGCTCTTGACAGATTTAACGTGCATCGCTCCCCTACATAGCGGGTCTTCAGTGGTACTGGGCTCGAACTCATGACATGCTAGCCATGATCCGATACCTTGACCACTTGGCTACCTCAGCCACACCACGGTCTTTGAAATCTCGTCAAATAGATCTTTGACACCAGTCGAAAGTTATATTGAAATATTGGCGCCCCAATCTGGCGAAATCTTAGAAGTATTTGGCGGGAAATTCCGTGGTAAATTTATAACTCTAGAGAAACCTTTATTAATCTTTTCTCTTTCACAGACATTTCAAAGCGATACAATAGTTTAGGTTTCAGGAAAAAAGTTGAATTTCTGTGAATTCGTGAGTTTTAAATCGCTGATTGATAAGACCCTTAAACTGTATCACATAATTTACGATGTGACCAAAACGGTACGCTGTAATTTAAATAATACATAATTCTTTTAATCAGAAAAAGTAATATGTAATTTTACAGAAAAAATAACAAGTTTACTGCTTCACATCTTCGTAGAATTACCTTATTATATTTTAACATCTGAAAATTACTCAGGCGTAAAGTCATTTGACCGATAAAGCTGCCTCTGGACGGATTTACGGACGACATTTCCGTTTATATTTAGAAGACAAAAATCTTCAGACCGAAAACTTGATGACAAAAAGAATGAAATGATGAAAGGTCTATAATGTACAGCCAGCAGAAATTTGAAAAGAGGAAAATACATAAAAGATAACATGGAAAATTGAGATGTGATTAAGGGGAAAAGTTTCCTTCAAACAATTTTGTTTATTTAAGGTTCTAATCTAGAAGCCATCTCAATTTTGTGAACATAGTGTTAAGTCAACGAAATTTATAATTATCTTTTTAAATTTAAACTTCCGTATTTATTTGAATGTATTTAAGCGCATATAAGTTAATACGAACACATATTTTATAACAGACTAGCTATTATCATACGCTACGCTGGGTATTTCATGACAGTTTAAGACTATACATTAAGCCTTCGAGTATATCGAAAATACTCTTACAGCTCTCGCCTCTTGATTTGAAAAAGAAAAAAAAAAAAACTAGAGTTTCTTCAAAAAAAAAAAAAATTTATTATTTACACCCATGATTTCCTAAAAAAAAAATTTTTTTTTTTTGGCGGATCTTTACTTGAAACATTTTTGCTTAATTCCAAGTCTCTTGGTCTAATTTCTCAAAAACGGGTTTTTATCTATAATTCCCCCCCCCTAAATCTTCGTAAAATCCCGCAGGAGTCAGCAAAAACCATTTTTAGAAGAAACAACAGAAGAAATAAATTTGCCAAGTTTCAAGTTTGAAAACCTAATAGTTTAAAAACAAAAATTTTCGTCTACAAAGTCCTCGCATCGCAACCATTCTTAGAAGTCGATTTCAACAAAACTCGTTTTTCTTGCAATCTCTACTTATAAGAAGAAACAAGCAAACAAAATTTGAAATTTTAGATCTAATTGATCAAAAACGGGATTTTTTCATCCATAAAGCAAGGGCTGGGCTAGATCAACTCAGCCTTTCATCCCTTCAGTAGTTTGATAAATTAGTACTAACCTTGCTTGGGAGCTAAATACGTGGGGTTTCGCTTCAGACTGATCACCCGACCGGAACATTTGCTCATGCACCCCAGTACCCAAAGTCTTGAAACCTGAGATGGGCACAGTAGGCATTGGCCCTCATGGGCTGTTGCACCACTGAGTTTAGTTTAGTTCATAGCCCCCGCAACCCCCCCCCCTTGGGAGTCGATTTCTACAAAACTCATTCATCTTATGTATCTACTCAACAGAAGAAGCATCATGCATACAAAATTTCAAATCTACAGTTCAGAGAGATCAAAAATGGGATTTTTTAAATCTTTTACATCCTCGCACCCCTGTTGTGAGTCTACTTCCATAAAACACGTTTTCTGTATACATCATTTTAATAAAAGAAACATGCATGCCGAATTTCAAATCTGCAAGTCTAATTGTTCAAGAACGGGATTGTTTTTTGTCGAAAACGCCCCCCTACCGTGACCCTCATTTCATTGCTTGTGAGTGGATGTCGCAAAACCTGTTCTTAGCGTATTTCTACAAAAGAAATATGCTAGACAGATTTCAAGTCTGCAGATTTAATAGTTCCGAAGATCACAAGATGAGTGTGCCGCAATTTTTTCCCCTTCAAGAAGTAAACGACCACAAAATCAAGTGAAAACACACTAAACAGAACATAAAAATATTTATATATATAGAAGTAGAAAAACAGATAATGACCTTTTTACCTTTTATTCAAACTTCCGAATATATTTGTAACATTTCAATAAATACAATGCTTTAGTATCGGATAAAGTAGTTAAAAATTGCACGAGGTTAACAACAGCGGTTTTAAATATACAAAGCGGTTAGTGAACTGGAGATTTAACATTCCGAGCCCAACGGTTGTTATGGTAACCAATAAAAACTAATGGGCTAAATTTATGACGGTCACATGCTCAATGCAATCACGTGATCTCCATTGAATTCAAAACACACATTAGATTTGTACTTGTTCTATTTGTAACATTTAGATAACATTTCAAATTTAATAATAGGGTTAACATGTTCTAATATTGAGATTCTTCTAAAATATTTTCAAAATTAAGAAAAAAAATTCTAAAAATTACAAATGTTGTTTTAAATTAAGTGCATTTTTTTTTACTCTATGTGTGTTATTATTTTTTTAAAACAAAAACGTAATTTTTAAAAGAAAGTTTCTGCAAAATGCAAAAGTTGGCAACTGTGAAGCACACGAACTGATTGGTCAGGGAAACGTGATTACATTTATGCTATAACTATGATGTCCCATGAATTTATGATTTGATTGGTTGAAAAAAAGAAATTGCAGGTATCATGTGACTAAGCATTGTCATTGTTTCTTTTTAAATCATTTTACTTAATAAAACCCCCCCAAAAATGTTTATACATATTGAAGGAGGAAGGGACATATGATACGTTTTGAATTTATTAGCTTCAAGTTTCATGAGTTAATTCATTAGATTCATTAAATCTTAGAATGTGTGAGTGTTAATTAACCTCGCACTTTTGAGCATCACGAGGGCTATTGGCGACGGACCTCTAGGTTTGAGCTTCGGTCAAGTGACGAGGACAACATCTAAGCTGGCATCTTCCTCTCCGAACTTCAACACCACGCCAACAGGAGGACTTCCAGCCTCAACAGATTTAAGGTACATAAGCCCCTCTAAGGGTTACCGTGGCATTTTGACTCGAACTCATGACATGTCTGCCACGAGTTCGTTACCATAACCACTGAGCTACCGCGGCAGTCTTATGCTCAGATAAATTGACAATTCAAAAATATTAATCATACGATCATAATTCAAACCAGCATCAGTGCAATTACAGTTACCTTCTCTCCGAACTAGATTTCCTTGCATTACTTTAAGCAGAAATTCTAATTTACTCACATCGTGGTTCCTTTACGGAAAGAGGTTCTCCAATTAAGTATTTCCCCTTAAGAATTAGTACAAAGATCTGAAGAAAGAATCTATATAAATATTTATGTGTGCTAAAATATATAATTTAAATACAGTCACACATTCTCAATATTAATAAACCGTAAGAGTTTCTGAATTATGTTCGAAATGACTCTCCGTCTTCTCAGTCTAAACCGCTCTAAAAAGTTCACAATTTTTATTTTTAATTTCTTATTCTCCAAGAACACTTTTCAGCAAAAAGGAAAAGTCACTTCGAACTGAAAGATTGATGAGGAAAAGATGCAAGGAAAAAAAAATAATAAATCCTGTTCAGTAACAAAATCATCCAGATGAAAGGCGATCATACACATATACGAAATACTGCATTCTTAAAATTAGGAATAGAACGAACAATACTTCTTGAAAGTATAACAAAATAATTTTTAAAAAAAAAAGGATTATTTTCAAAAAATCAGTCACAAATGCAGCCCAGAAGCGTCACCCAATGAATGTTTTAGTTGATAGAAGCCAGTTGGACGCATACCAAAACTGTTGCTTAGAACACACACAGTGCTTAAAGATGTAATGTCATACGGAGCATATGATTTTAGGATCTCTTCTTCTGGCACTGCCCCGGTTTTGTAAATGACGGATAAAAAGATAGCTCGGGCCATCCCCATCTATGCGGTCCGCCCAAGACGTGCTTGGAAGTTGAGATGAACCCAAAATGATTTTGCAAGTGGTGAACTACCATTTTCTTTGTAGGCGTTCCAAGTTTTATGGACGTTGGCGTAGTGAGCTAACACAAGGATTGGATACGTAGGTGGCATGAGTGGGTAAACATATCGATCGGGTTATATCAGTAAGGAAATATGAGTTGTTTATGCGGATGCTATGGGTCTGACGTTCTTAGAGGACAATACCCGATTTAAATATTTTTAGACTCCAAAGCACAACACAAAATATCACGTTTCGAACGGGTTTTGAATAAAGTGATACACGATAAAAATATTTTACTGATATAAAGAGTAATTTATGCATTTCTCTTTGTTGATTTTTTAAATACATATATGTGAGCAAAATAGGTGCAATATGTAGCAATTTTGCCTTTATTGTGAAAAATAATCACTTATTTTTTGCTGTACCACTGTACACCTTCGTTCATGGTACAGAAATCAGCCGAACCGCCTAATTTCTCGTTAAGTTCCAGAGCTTTTTCGCACAACAGAGGGCCCGATATCGGGTCCCCTTCGCCTCTTCTTTGTGAAAACCACAAGTAGAGTGCATCATGATCAAGAACAACACCGTTTGCTTCCCTCATGGCTCTTCCCGCCATCTTCTGAGACAAGTTTTGACGTAAAATTTAAAATGGTTTCTCGGCTTTTTTTTATGCCAGAAATTGTTGATTTTCCAACATTATAAAACTGTGCTAGAGACGTTCCACTTTCTCCCATCGCGAGACGGTTCAATATTTCAAGTTTTGTCTCAATGTTCAAGACGTTGCGCTTCCGTTTTGAATTCGATGCCATAGCAGTTCACAACTCAACAAAAGAGCACGTATACACCCCCTCAATTGGAAACAAAAACTGACCTAATATGCCGCGCAGACGTTTACCAAATCACACAACTGAAATTCCCCAAATTTCCCTCACCTTGGGTTATCCCGCCACTTTTGGCCTCACGCGAAACAACTGTTGAGCATTGCACTGAGCGAAATAGGATCCGGACTTCAGTTCGGATATTTGACGCTCCGGATAATAAACGTTCGGATAAGTGACGTTCTACTGTAACTGCGTAAGTAAAACTGCGTATTTTGCATAAGAATTCGCTACAGAACATTCTGGAGCTGTTCTTGCTTAAATTTCGATTTTAACACAGCTTATGTTGATATACTGCTTTCTCTTCTTCGTTATAGGTGGGGTTTTCCCCCATAAATGCAAAAAGATGTATTTTTCATTTGAAAACTATTTAGTTTTGCAAGACGTGCTAGCTAACGAGTACAAAATTATCTTGTGGAACCCAAGATAGTAAGCAATAGAATACTCAAAATCTAGTAGGATGTGCATAAAACGTTTTAATATTCTTTTATTACATTATAAAAAAAGCTTAAAAGGTATTGAAAAATAAATAGTTTATATATAATTAAAATTTTTGGTTTTAATGAATAGGATGAGATTTAGATATTTGTAATCATACAAACTTCAGAGAACGTGACTCCATTTTGCATACATATTTAGAAGTTTCTTTTTGATTTTTTTTATTGTGACTCGTGGAACCCTTGGGTAATGCCTTGTGGAACCGCAAGGTTCAGTGAAACACAGTTTGAAGCCCACTACTAAACACCCAGTATTTCTAGTGACTGCATCTGTCTGTCTATATATATAAAGGAGAAAAGCGACTCACTCACTCAATACGAAATTTACGGAACTGTTAAGCTTAAGGACTTGAAATTCAGCCGACATGTTTCGTTTGTTACTTAGAGATCTGAGGAGAATGAATTTTGTGGAAATCGACTCCTAAAGAAGGGTTACGGGGTTGTTTTGGGTTAAAATTCTCGTTTTTGAACTACTAGATCTAATTATTAGAAATATGATAAGCATGTTTCTTTCGTTGAGCAATTAGCGAAAAATGGTTTTTCGGAAATTGATTAGAAATCTAAGTCCTGCCATTCTTAAATCTAAATGCAAGGATTATAAAAATGTTTTTTCTGTGCAATCAAAAGCAGAATGCTGCAGTATTTTAGATATCAATAACTTAAACAATATACAATCACATAACTTCATGAAATACCCAGCGAAGCTGGAGAACAACATTTGGTACTTCTGTAATATTTATGAATTATAAAATGCGAAAATTAATTAAAAGGCAATGACTATAAAAATGTTTTTTGTACGATCGAAAGCCTAATGCTGTAGATATCTCAATAACTTCTAAAACAAAGTATAGTTATACAACTTCATGAAATATCCAGCAAAATGGGCTAGCAATGTTTAGAATTTTTTATAAAATTTTTAATATAAAAGACAAAAGAAGCAAAATACACCTCGATTTTGCCACAGAAAACGAATTTTATAAGTAATGTTTCTTTTTTTTTGACGAAATTATTGAAATAGTGCACTTATATTTATGTTATTATTTAAAAAAATGAGTTTTTTGCAATGAATGCATGGCAATCGGTATTAAATAATGATTATGCTAGAAATATTTCATTGCACGCCTAAGTTAACAATCGAATTATTAAGAATTCACATTGGTGCCTTATATAAAAGTCTGTATGTGTTAGACCAGGGGTGGGCAGACTTTTCCAGGGTGCGGGCTACTTCTAACTTTTTCAAGGAGTTGCGGTCCACCTAGTGTCAGTGGCGCACACACAAGGGCGGGGGAGGGGTCCACGGGTCCGGATCCTCCCTCATAACCCTTCATTTTCCCCCTATTCATTATAGTTCCATATAAATAGTATGTAAAATGTAATTAAGTATTTGATACAAGAAATTTTTTTATTAATTATTGTTAATTATTTATTCAGTAATTTATTTTTCACTGTTTTTTGTTCCTACAATCCATAAAATCAAAAAAAAAAAAAAAATGTTTGGCTGCGTATGGATATATGATACACGAGAAAGGTAGACCTTCAAAAAACCCTCGACTCCCTTCCCTTTAAAAATTCCTGTGTAGGTTGTTGCCCAATGTCATAGGTGTGGAGAAGTAAGGAAAAGGTTATTATTATAACTTAATAATAAGTACTGATTATGTACTGAATATGTACTTACCTGCAGAACTAAAATAAAAAAAAATATTTTTAAAGCCCTCGTTTAAAGCAAAACGCAAGATACAAATATAATAATAATAGCCCCAAATATAATTATATCAAATGATACATTTATTATGAAACAATTCAAAATACATTAAAAAAATAAAACATTTTTATTTAAAGTTATTTTTTGTTATAGTCAGCAAAATACTTAGTCTGCGTCTGTCAGCCAATCTTGAATTTTCCATTTATAATTACTAACTGGTAAAAGTTTTAGGCGCGGTCACCCCAAAATGTCTTGGCGGTCCACCGGTTGATCGCGATCGACGTAATGCCCACCCCGGTGTTAGACAAACATAGAGCATTTTTCCCTCCAGAAAACCTTTAAGAGAAGGATTGTGTACACATTTGGTTAATTCCTAACTCAAATTGGAGAGTAACATGCCTCATTCCGAAAAACAAGCTTAACGTACAAAAACTGTATCAATTGAGCCACCCAAGTATGGATAGTTCAGTTTTTTTTTCTTTTATGAAGCTTTCGATGACAGATAAGGGAAGAAAGCTTCTTTGTAAAAGGAAGAAATAATAAATTATCCATAATTTTCTAAAGCAACATTCACAAGAACAATTAGATATTTTTAAAAGTTATTTCGAAAAACGATGCAAATAAATACATTAAAAATTTTTTTCAGTTCTAAAAACCTCTAATAAAATATTACGTGCACATCATTCATTCGAAGGTTTATTTCTCTGTTAAAAAAATCTACACCATTTCAGTAGATACAAAAAATATTCCTATTTTTTTTACCTGTAATTTGACCTATCATCATATAATTCGAATTTAAAAAGAAATACATATAAATGCTTTATAAATAAATATGTAACGTTACAAAGAACTACTTAAACTATTTTATACACATTAAGATGTGTGTATGTATATATATAAGAGGCATATCCTAAAATAATTTGAGGAAATGAATTTCAATTTACAATATAAAATACTACCCCGCTACGATGTATGCCATTAAATATTTAACTATGAATATTTCGGTTTTTTTTAAACTTATTTATAATACCTATTTTTTTAACATTGCCAAACAAGTTAACTGTTCACACCTTTCTTTAAAATTCAGAGGCTAGTGGTTACCATAGTTACCAAAAAATTATCTGGTGAATTTCCGTATACTATATAATCTACTGTTTCTTTATATATATTAGAGTGAATCGAAAATGCTCTCTGGTTTATAGATGAAATGAAAGAGAAAATGAAAACATTAATTTTTACGTTAAGTATACCACAATGGAAGTATTAAGTCTTTTTTACAGTAAAAAGTCAAAGTTATTTTTGTCGAAGTGAAAGAGTATTTTAGTACTTCATAACATTTATTGCGATGAGACGACACTAACAAAAAATAAAGAAAAGAGCAGCAGGTATATTTAACAGAGCTTATTTAGTTTTAAACTTTATAAAAAACGTAGTGCCAAAATGACAGTACATGATGAAGCGAAAGATGAAAAAAGCTTACAAGGGGAGGGCACGACTAAGGAGATTCATTTCAGGACGAGACTTTGTGCAATAGTAGTACTCCTTTAGGGTGTTCAACCCTCAATGTAATTCCGCCGAATGGGCAGTCATTTCGGAGAAAATAGCCTTCGAAATTCATGCTTAGATTTTATACAATTAAGTTTTAATTACTACCAACGGCGCAGCAGCGTGGTCGGTAAGCAACTGTTTACTATGCGACAGGCCTCGGTTCGAGTCACGCGATCATTTTTTTTAAAATTCATATAATTATTTTTACAATAAATAAATTTATTTAAAAAAGACACATCAAAAATTTTATGTGATCATAAAATAATTAAATTAATAATGTAACATATATATTGTTTTTATTATATTCAAAAGCACATAGTCTCTCCCGAAATGAATTTCCTTAGTCGTGCCCTTCCCTTGTTAGATCGGACTGATTCGACGGTGCTGGGCGAGAGGGTAGGGGCTATCCTACGCTGCAATGCTCATTGTTCTACTCACTACTCATTTATAAGTTATCATCTCTTTTGATTATCTACATCAATGTTTCCCAAAGTGAGGTACGCGTGCCCTCAGGGGTATGGGAAGAGTTTGGTGTGTGTGGGGGGGGGGTAAGGGTTACATAGAAGTTTAGTGTGGACAAGCACTACACCGTGCTCAGCTACTCTTAATTCTACGTTCTCATGAATCAAGTCAAAACAATTTCATTCTTCTCATCCATCCAAATAAATGTTATTTACAATATAACTTTGAATTTATATTTTACAATGAATAATTTTATTTCTCTCTTCACATGAGCATTTCTTAAGCTAATAGAAGTTAAAAAAACTCTCGATAAAAACACGAATTAAGAATCTAAACACGTAAAAGTATCACTTGATTTTTATCCTCTTCCCAATCAGCAGCTACGTATACAGCAGCATGGAAAAATACCTCTTAAAGCGAATTCTTGATTCATTTCAATTCCCGTTAATCCATCTCCACTCCAAAAACCCATCGACGAAGCGCGCTTACACTGAACCTATACAATAACTAAACTCTCGCGAAAACGCTTTCGAATAATGAGGTGGAAAATACCACATCAATATCTTCATTCGGAATTTATACTTTTTATTACTATTTATCACAGAGAAGCACTAAAAAAAAGAAAAGGAAAAATAGAGGGGGGAGGAAAAATCTTTCCGTTCAAAAACTCCTCGCTCTGAATAAAAAGGTCCAACTCCCTTCTATACTTTATTCGCTACACAATCGATCATGGCCCTTTCCAACCCTATTTCCGCTTACCCCTAGGGGAGGAATGAGACAAGTTATCTCCAGCGTAGAGGGGGAGGTGAGAGGTGCAGCAGGAATCCCAGCAACCTCGTTTGGTAAAAAGTGCTTTCACTTGACTTCGTAAATAAGGAGGAAAACCAAGAATCCGCAGGAGAGTCGAGGGGCATGTGTTCTGCTTACAGCATCAAAACTGGATAGAGTTGTCATATTGAATCATGTACCCATTAGCAGTTGGTGAGATGGGGAAAGGCATGCCACAATTACCTGTTTGGGGGTAGAAACAGAGATGAGGACTAGGAGGATTGATACAATATAATACTGTATGACGTCTTTATTCGTTCTAATTGAGAAAATACAGAGTATTTATATCGCGTCAATAACAGTTGATGCTTATTATAGAGAACTATGACTTCAAAAATAAATGAACACATAAAATACGTTCAACGCGAAAACGCTTAAGAAAAAATAGCGGTTAACACGAAATAATACAACAATCCCGACAAACTACTATGCATTTTGATGTATCTTCTCTTTTAACACGAAAAGATTACTTTTTGGGGAATGAACAAAACACGGAAAACACCAGCTGGATTGGATTGTCCTATTGTGTTATCGAAAGAATTCATTGCAGTAGATGATGATAATGAGTGTACAGTTCCAATTATAGCAGACAAAGACATTTTGGAGTTTGTTCAAAGCTCAAAAAATATCACTGATGCAGATTTCCAACAACGAAATTGAGATGAATAATGCTGCTCCTCTGTTCATCCGAAATGCGCAACGTCATGAAGAGTATGCGCGGTTATTTAGACGCACATTCTCCAATGTTGAAATGCATAACAAAATGGAGGATATCAAACAATTTGATGTTAAACAAACAATAAAATTTCTTTAAAGTTAATTCCTACTTTGAATGGATGAATAGAAAGTACTTTATTAACGATCAAAAATTTGAATAAGATATATATATATATATAGGGAGAGAGTGAACTAAAAAAGTAGGAATTGAAAAAAGAGCATGATTTGTGTGTGTATGCATTGTTTTAACAATGCACACCCGGTTTGGCTATTTTGGCTGAAAAACCGGTTTTCGACGCCAACTTTTGTTATTGTTTAAACAGTTACATTGTAACTAAAATGGAGACGAATTTAAATTGGCGTCGAAAACCGGTAATTAATTAAATTAAATTAATGAATTAATATTTGAAAACACTCTATTAACATCAAAGTGTCATCCACTACAAGTTTAAAAAGAATTATTTAAACTTGATTGTGGATGAATAGAAAGTATTTTATTAACGATTGAAAATTTGAACAAGATAAATACATAGAAAGAGTGAGCTAAATAGTAGGAATTGGAAAAAACAATGCAAAGAAAAATATTAGATTATTTTCCAAAAACTCAAATGTTTTGTTTTTCAAAAAAAAAATTGAAAATTTTGTTTTAAATTTTTTGTGGATGTTTTTGTTTCATTGGTTTTTTATTAAATATATGCATGTATACATATCTTTGTTTATAAAATAAACTCTAATAAACTTAATTTTGTTGATTATATATATATATATATATTTGCAATATCCTTCAACAAAAAAGTTTTTTCAGTCCCTTCAGTTTCTTGTTAAGCGGTTTTCAGTGTATTTTCTTAGTAGAATTATTCTGGGAGAAAAATGTATCATACTTTAGTGCAACACACCCAAAACTGACCTCTTTTCATAAAAGATAAACATAGTATGATTCTATTTTTGTTGCAAAATAAAAAAAAAATACTTCTGTACTTTTACTGTAATACTTAATAATTCAGTTATCAGGAAAAGACCTAAATCGACTTAAAATGATCCTGTTGAGTCGTATTTTATTTGATGCGACGAGATTTATCTGTGACGGAAGAAACAGAAACTTATTTAGTTCATGGCAGGCGTCCGCAACCTATGGCACGCGGTACAATTTTCAGTGGCACTCTGCACTATTCTAAAATGATGTCAATTTTTGAGAGGATGGAAGTTTATCCTTTTGAAATGAAACTTTTTGAATTAACATCTTCAGAATTATAGAAAGCAACAATTATACGAAATTACAAAAGAATCTGATAAGATAACTAACGATAAATCGACAGATATTTAAAATGACTGGATGTCATCGCTGGAGATTTAACTGTTTGAAAAAAAAAAAAAAACCCGCTTTGGGTTCCCCGTAATTATGAAGAAATCTTCTCATATGAAAAATATTTTGAGTCCACTGAGAAGTTCTTTGAGAACTCAATGTTCAGAATCCTGTCAAATTGAAAGTCACCAATTTTCCTCTGATATTGCGATACGAACTAGAGCGATACAAGGATAAGGTTTGCATTAAAATATTATTTAACTATATTGAAAAGGAATACTTATATTTTATGTTTATTTCTTAAAATCTATAAATCAATTTTTTAGCTTAATATTAATTATTTGAAAAATGATCTTTCGAATTTATAACAAGCATGATTTTTGTTAAGACATTTTATCATTTCTCAGTAGAAAATGTATTCTTAAGGGGATGGCGGACCTTCACAACGTCAAATTTTGGTCAAAATTGCGATTTCGATTTTCATACTAACAATACTCCTAACATTTCATAGAATAATTCTGTCAGAGAATTTTGACAGTTTGATTAATAATTACTGAATCATTTTTTATTTTACTGAAATAAATGTTCAAATGCACTTTTCTTAGTTCGTAAATTTTCCTTTTTCATTGTTACGTTGTGTTGTTGTTTCTTATCCCAGATGGTGTAGCTCAGCTACACCATCTCCATAAAACCAAAAATCTCCAAAAAATCCAGAAATAAGATAGGATTTCCTAAAACCTCGTCATACGAAAAACTCAAGCAATTCAGAATATGACTGGGAGAGGCCTGATCAGCCTCGCACCTAGGACATTCTGGGAAAACTTTCCGGCCCTGTTGAAAAGTCAGAGACTTGATATGGCCACTAAAAAAGCGTGACAGAGCCGTCTGCTGATACCTAGGAATATTAAGTTGGTGACACCAACTAGGTTTTTTCACAAAATACCAAGGGTGAGCAGGGGGTAATCTCAAAATTGCATTCAATTCTAACCTTTTAATAGAGGAGAGTTCAGCAAAAGTTATACAAGTGTCACTCATCAAAGTGTCGGCAGTGGCAGACTTGGCCAAACTATCGGCTATCTCGTTACCATTCAATCCAACATGAGAGGGGACCCATTGAAAATATATACAGTGTCTAGAAGAAAGTCGAACCAGAACAGCCAGTATATTTAGGCTAGTCATATCCCCAACAGTGTTTGCGTTTCAAATTAAGTCATATCTCTGAAATTTTCACAACTTATGAAAGATGATATAATTCACAAATTGGTGCGTTAGTTTTCCAAAAAAAATTAGCGGATCATATTTTGTGTTGTTTTGAATAGCTTGAATGTGTGATAATTGGTGATTTATTTCATATAGTATAGAAAAATTGTTTTTTTTTTCATCAAATTTTATTCTGAATTAAAAATTCTTGCACAGGTATATTTTGTTGCAGTTCAACTATATGTAAAACAAAAATTATGTACATATCTTAAAAAATTAAGGCGCAAGAAATTTTTTAAAAAAGTTTACAAAATTTATTTTATTAAGAAAAAATAGTTCTTAATTGTTTTTTTAAAAATTTATTTAAATTGTGAAATATTATAATCATTTACTATATTGAATCCATTTTCAGCTAATTAAGCTAACCATTTAAAAAATTAGTTTTAATGTTCCACCATCCCCAGTTAACAGGAGGAAAGTTAAATTCCAAACCTAAAAATCAAATATGAAGATAGATGTAATGCTGAAAGCTGTCAGCAATAACATCAATACATATTACAGTAATAAATGAAGTGAAAATATTTATCAACCTACTGAATTGAATGATCTAATTTAGTGAAATAATTCTAGCTACATAATTGCATCAAAGATTGGAAGCTAATTTAATTTAATATTAGTTGAACCAATATTTACTCAACTAGAGCTAATATAAATCAAGATTCCATTTCTGTGAAGTTCGAAAACTGAAAGCGATACAATATATTTACTGTTTACAAAGCCATTAAAGTTATTAAACAAATATGAGAAAAAAGAATTGATAGCAAGCAACTAAAAAGTGAAGATGGGGAAAAAAATTACGTAAAATGTCGGCCTTAACAAATGAGCTGTTTAAAACTAATTTCTTCAATAAATTTAACTTAAAAGGACCAGAAAAAAAATTCAAAAAAAAAAAAAAAGAAAAAAATCCCCCCCCCCAGGGTTCAAATTTTAAAAGACTAAAAAATATATCAAAATATGACTTGGTTTCAATTTTAAAAGGTTTCAATAAAAAGAGAGCCATGATAATCATAAAAGTTACAAAAGAAAATTCAATTTTATCTGAGAGAAAAAAAATTAAATGATTCAACGTTGCACGTGCATTCGATAAATTCGAAAAGGAAAGGTGAAATGCGTTAGAAAAATCATAAAATAAATCTAATTTTCAAAGGTGAAAAAGTTCAAAATTTTACATAGAGTTCCGCAAACTCATTTATTGCAAATAACTAAGTTATAGGTAAAAGCAATATAAATAAATGAAAGGAAAAGACTGAATTCTTTACCCCTTACATTTTCGAGAAAATGAATAAAATTATCTTTTAAAAGTGTTCCAAAAATATTCATTTTCACTCCCCCCCCCCCCCGATGAATACATGAAATGTAAAGCACCTCACAAACTATCCAACTGAGCTTGAATTATACTTCCCAGTCCTTTTAAATAATAATTAAAGAAATTGTTCATACAAAAACATTCAATTAAGGAAAATAGATAAGAAAAATAAAAATTCATACATAAGTATATAATATTATGAACAAGTTATATTCTGCATCTAATTGAAGGTGTTGTATTATTTATCAACGTTTAACTTCATCGTGGTTCATGTAAATACAGCAATATCAAGGATAAAAAAAAATTAGGTCTAGAAATTAATTAATAAAGATATACTGGTAAACTTGCATTTTGCCAAAAACAGTACTAGGAAATGTATTCAAAAATAGTAATATAAAAACAAAATTAAGTTAATTCCTACTTAGATCAACAAAGAAAATTTTTATTTTAGTTACTTTTTATTAAATAATTACAATTAATATTAATATGTATATACATATGGCAGAATCAACAATATTAAGCGGCAAAATAAGAAGCAATTTTCCATTTTCCTTTCTATATAGGGCGTTGGACTATTATTTTTGTTTGTAACTATTTATTCATTAATTAAATTTAAGTATTCTAATAAAATAGTATAGTAAAAAAGAAATCACATTCTCAGAAATTAGGCCAACCCAGGTGGAATTCGAATCCACGACCTTTGAATTAGAAGTCCAACGCGCTATCTATTGCGCTTACAGGGTCTCAAAGAACGAGTTTTCTTTC
This sequence comes from Trichonephila clavata, assembly GCA_019973975.1. Classification (NCBI taxonomy): domain Eukaryota; kingdom Metazoa; phylum Arthropoda; class Arachnida; order Araneae; family Nephilidae; genus Trichonephila; species Trichonephila clavata. Next base: position 12,323 of record BMAO01008831.1, on the reverse strand, counting down.
TATATATGCTGTTCGATTATTATTATTTTTATTACTATTTATTCATTTTTTAATTAATCATTTAATATTTGACAAAACTGTACTAACATCCACTATAAGTTTTAAAAAATATATTTGAACTTGAATGGATGAATAGAAAGTGTTTTATTAACGACCGAAAATTTGAACAAGATATATAAAAAAAAATGGAGGGAGTGAACTAATAGTAGAAATTGAAAAAAAGATTTTTTTTCCCCTAAGATTTTTTATTTCTAAATTATTTTTTAAATTCCTATTAAAATAAATATTTTAAGGAATTACTTTTCCCTCCTCAACGATAAAAAGGGGAAATTTAAATACGAGCAAAATAAATATTCTTGCTATATTCCTTTATATTACTCAGAAGAGTGGTAGAGGTGCTTTAATTTATTGGTGTTTTATTGTCGACTGAATTATTTTTATCGGATCCATTCAATACTAACACGGCTCTAAAAGGGTTAACAGCGGACAAGTTTAGTAATGCAAAACCACGATCAAATGATGAGGTTAATACCTGAGAGGAACTCTCCGCGCGAGGTCTTTCAGCACTAACAACTTTCATTGTTGTGTTCATCATTGCAGACGGATTGGATAGGTTAAACCACGCCCACCGTGCCAGCTATCTTATTTTAGTATTTCATAGAATGCTGCTTTTTTTTCTGTTCAAAATTAAGAAAAAATTGTTGCATTCACTCCAAACCTCTCTCCTTTTTTTACACTTCCATATTTTAGACAAATTATTGCATGTAGTGGTGAAGTTCCGTTTCTATTTAAACCTTATAGACAAGGGGTACTCAACCTTTCTTCGGTCGGGCTACACACATATGACAACTATTTCACGCGGGCACAATATGGGGATTAATCGGGGGAGACGCAGTAAGATCAGACATTTAAAATGTGGAGAATTGATCAAAGTATTAAATTTCTTAATTTTGGATTTTATTTTTAAAAAGACTATTTAAATCTCTCACAAACTCAACTTGTAGAAAACAGGTTTTATGCATTTTTTATCCAGTTATGAAGTAATTTCGATTTCTTTCATCAATGATCCCAAGCCCTTGTTTGCATTCTCCTGTCATAAAAACAAAACTCCTATGCACTTTGATAATATTTTTTTTTCTTTTGACAAAGCCACATTTTTTTTCAGATATTAATTTATCAAGTGCAAAAGGGTAGCAAACAGTTTTTACTGAATTCCAGACTGAAATTAGAATTATCTATTTAAAATTAGTTCAAACTTACTTGTACACTTTTATTTCAAATTTATTCAAATACTTTTTGATTTTACTAAAAAATATCTGAACAAATACCTGAATTTATCAAATAGTCCATCTGAAGCATTTACGAAACACTAACAATTTCTGTATCAATTCATATGTTATCCTTAACAATTTTATACGTTTATCAATATCAAAATGTAACAAATTTTATACGATGCTTCTGTTACCTCTGCTTTTTGTGACATTACCACCGACAAAATATTTTGTTGCTGCTGCAAAGATTTTTTTTAAGAACGCCAATTTATCTCGTCTTGAAAGAGGTCCTCAAGAAAAAGAGCAAGTGAAAGATTTGAGCTTAGTGGTACAGTAACGAGCAAAATTTTTAAAATTATAACGGTTTCACGACAAATCAAACAAGTTGTTGATCTATATTTGGTTTTCTCTACAATATAGTCAAGATTCCAATTGTCTTGAAACAGCATATATTCTTTAGATATTTTTCGCTTGGGAGACATGAGGATTAATTAAAAAATAGTGTCACCTATAAGATAGTTGCTACTCCACCGTTATTTGTTATCACTAACCGTTACAATTACAAAAAAAAAAGTTATCTCACAATTCGTACTAGCACGACATCGATAGCAAAATTTATACATTTGATTGCCTGATGAATAGTTTCTTGCTAAATTTTAAATGTATTTTTTTTAGATAATTGAATTTGTTAGCGCAACGGACCATAATCGGGCTACTCAGAAAGGTATACGCCGTTGAGTATCGCTGTCCGAGACGGTCTCACCCCCGTCTTGTGCCGCGCAACGCTAGTCATTACTTGAATTTTATGAAACACGTAAAAAATGGGAAATGGGTCATAAATACTTTACTTTATATTAAACCTTTCACGAACCCCCTAAAATTGTTCTCACTCCCTGCCCACAATTTGCCACAAACCCCCTCAGTTGCTCCCCAAACCCCAAGGGTGCTCGCAAACTTTGGGAACCTATTGTCTCGGTCTTAAAATGATGATGTATTAATAATAGCCCCCCCCCTTCCCTGGTTTGGGTTATCATTCATCGTTTATTATTATCTTTGAATTTATTTTTGCGCTTATGTATATTAAAACAAAAATAACCAAATCCTTATACTAGAGCAGGGGTAGCCAACCCAAATGACTTCGCAGGCCACTTCGGAAAAATATTTTATCTCCGGGACGTATATAAAAATATGTTTTTTAATATTAGATTTGAACCCATTACAAACGTGGAATGAATTATTATTATTGTTTTCATTACTTTTCATGGAAACAAACACAGATAATTTAATAATAATTCTAATGCAATAATCAAATATTGTTTAATTTATTTAATTACTGAGATATTTGTTTCTCTCAACTCTTTCACTTAGTTTTTGAAAGTCGATCTCAAATAGGTGTATTTGCACATCGAAATTGATGTTGCAGGTTTTTGTCCGTTAAGTTTGAGCGCGATTAATGTTTAATAAGTTTATTTTCGAAAGAAAAAAAAAATCGCAGTAACAGAATCAATGTGATAAAACAGAACCACCTTGCGAGATTTATTTGTTTAAAAACACACTGAAAACAAAAGTATTGCACAAAATAGCCGAATTTTGTAAAGTTGTAAGGAATTTCACGGGCCGCAAAATTATTCAAGGCGGGCTACATGCGCTCCTGGGTCGCGGGTGGGCCACCGCAGTATTAGAGCGAGCTCTTCTGATTAGATATTAACGAATGAGAAAGAAAACTCGTTCGGTTAAGATTTTGTGTGAGAAAGAAGTTCTTATTATTTTTTTAAAGTGTTCTTATTAATGTGAGGGGGGGGGGGAGAAACACGTGTAGAGTACTACTCCGTTTTTAATACCCCAATTTTTTCAATCAAATCTCAATTGGTTTTACAACTCAGTTTCGGAACAAATATATAAGTGATGCCTTACGTTTGATAAACATACATAAATCTTCAGTCTCGACTACGTTTCTTATATATATTATGTAAAAGACAGGAGTAATAAGGAAGTTACTGAAAGTGTTTGTATCTTAACTTCATTTCTTCCTCGAAGATCAGTAGTACAAAATAGGGAAACTTCCTTCTTATATAAAAGAATGTAATATATAACTACACGGGTTTTTTCTTCATAAAAATCGTTTAAAAAATTTATAATTCAATGCAGGATTTTGTGAATTTTACCGTACCTTTAATTGTTATTAGTTCTTTTAAAGAGGCATTCAATTTCATCTTAGTAACAATTTTAGGGAGGCCTGCGCTTATTATTACTTTTACCCCCTTTTCTTTTTGGTTTATAATTTAGACATAGGAAAAATCTTTGCCTCTTATTTGTGGATTTCGAAGCGAAACGGCAGAAGTTTTACTAATGTAACATATGTCCAAGGTCATACCGACACTTACCTGACGTCTACCTTTTTTCCTTTCAGCCCGTACATGCTTTTGCGTCAGTTGTTTTGGTCGAAATTAAGTTATCTTTTCCACTTTGAGTGTGAAAAATTTGAGGATTCGTGATCCTTTTTCGTCTTTAACGCGCAACTTTAGTTTCTTTTTTCGATTCCGTTTTCCTTATGTAATATCTGTAAAGACGGGATTTTTCTGTAATAGGCTTGGTATTTTCTATTACTTTATTGCGTTTATTTGTTTATGCACACAAGGACATATTTTAGTTCCTTAAAAAAGTTCTATAAAATTAGAGTAATTTTTTTCCTTGTGAATAAGAATATTTTTTTGAAGAAGATATGTTTCTTCGATGACTACTTTGTTAAGTGTTGGCAATGGTCAATTTAAGGAGATTTTACTCTTGAATGACTTACTTAGTCAAGCTTGCTAAGATCATTATGTGTTTAAGAACATTTAGTGTTGCAAAATGTTGTATCACACATGTTGTGTATTATTGCAAATGTATCATAGTTAAATCTCTCTCTGTATATGTTCTTTTATTATACGACTTACAGATTTACTTACGGAGATATGCAAAAAGCAGAGTAAACTTTAGTGCACTGAGTTTCAATATTCAAAATAAGTAAAATAATTGCGTTAAAAAATCGGCTTTCTTTCTCCCTCCTTCTCTTTTCACCCCTATCAGAACGTATTCAAATTGATACAATATCAAACTCAGAACCTAAGAGTTGGGGTCTCTTTTCTCCCTAGTGGCCGCGATGGTCTTTAAACTGTGTTCCACCGAACCCTGGGGTTTCATGAGGCATACCAAGAGGTTCCTTGGGTCATAATAAAAAAAATCGAAAAGAAAATTATAAATATGTATTCATAATGAATTCATGTTTCATACGAAGTTTGGAAAACTACAAGTATCTAAAGCTCATCCCAGTTATTAAAACTGAAAAATTTTATTTGCACATAATATAACTGTATTTTGTAATACCCTTAATACTTTTATTATAGTATAATAAAAGAATATTAAAACATTTTTTATATGCATGTGAATATTCTGTTTACTATACCGGGTTCCTCGAAATAATTTTATACTCATTGGTACAATGTTTGGCAGAACTAAATAGTTTTCTGTTTCGAAATGCATATTTTTTTTCATTTGTGAGAAAAAATATCTATTATACAGAATAGGAAACACTTATCAACGTATTTGGCGTTAAAATCTAAATTTAAGCAACAACAGCTCCTAAATTTTAAGCTGAAAAAATTCATACACAATACACAGGATTTCTCGCACTAGCTCAGACGTCGTCTTCGTCACTTGACCAACGTTCAAAATCTCGACGTACGTCGCCAATATTCTTCGTATGCCTTAGGCTCCCTTCCCACCAAAAGAATCCTAGTCTGTCGCGATCAATCCATATCAGAGCGATTCCTGAATGAACCAAGATTCGCCTTCACACCGACAAGAAAGCGAATACGGGTCAATCATTCTTCCATCATAACGTGGATGCTGTTTTCAATGTTTTAAGAGACGATGTTGTTATAAGGTATTAAGCTATAAACTTCACAACTGTATTCTTATTTATTTATTTTCAAACTGAAATACATAAAATAAAAATATAAAACAGTTTTTTTAGTTAATTTTTTTTAAAAAATATTTTCCCTGTTAGCATCAAGTGTAATTATATCCCGAAAAGAAGTAACAAATTATAAATATGTAATTTAATTGTACTAAAATGCAATTATTTTTACAAATAACATATATAATGTTTTAAAAAGGCATTTCAAATGAACTGTAGCCAGTGGCGCTCACAAGGGAGGGAGGGAGGGGTGTCCTAGGGGTCCGGACACCTCCCAAAGCCCTTAAATTTTTTTTGGATTGATGATAATGCTATATATATATATAACGTAAAATTTAATTAAGTACTTGTAATTAACAATTTATTTTATTAATTAATGCTAATTATTAATTCAATAATTTATTTTTTACTGTTTTTTGTTAAAAAATCAACAAAATCAGAAGAATCAATCGGTGCTGTCTTGAGGTATGATGCGATTTGGGGGACTTTCGACCATGGAATCCCCCCTCCTCGCGAAAATTTTTTGTGCGCGCAACTGATTGTAACATATATCAACTATTTTTCTAACTCTGTTTTTAAGAATGGTTTTACTCGGTTTTTTAATACTAATGAATAAATATTTTACTATACCATTTACATTTTGTTTGTTTTATCTAACATACAACACACAAAATTTGGAAATTGTGCAGTAATCACGAGTTTGACATGACAAAGGGCAAAACTCATGTGACGTCATAGTCACACGATAATGACATAAATATGTTTCAAGCCAATCAGTTCATAGATTCATATGACGTCATAATCATACGCTATCCAGCTAATCGGTTTAAGGTCTTAGTTGTTGCCAACTTTTGCTCTTTGCAGAAACTTTCTTTTAAAAAGCACATATTTGTCAACAATAACCGTAATAAGTAAGCAGAATATATTTAATTTAAAAGTACGCGAATAAAATATGATTTTCTTTTCAGTTTTAAAATCTTTTTGATGATTTTCCCCCAATTATATTTGAGCGCCTTTATCCAATTTTAAAATTTGAAATTGCTTCTTGATTTCACAAATAGAACAACAAGTACAAGTTAGTCTATTGTCAGTTTTGAATTAAGTAGCGAACACGTGGTTGTCTTTATCATGTGACCATCATGAATTGAGCCCCTTTTGCGATCTTCAAAATTTTTACCAGTTACAATAAGCATTTTTTAAAAATGAACAGAGAGGACATCTAATTTACTTTGTTCGTCATTGATACGTTTCTGCGAGTTCAAAAGCGTGTAAAAGATGTAGAGAAAAATGAAGATTAGTTTCATATTGGAAGTGTAAGTTATAAATGATAGAAAAATCGAGCATTAAATTCATAGGAGTAGAAAATTTCGTTTGTTTGTTTCAAATGGACTGCATTTTGGCAGCTAAGCCATTTGCAAACGCGGCAAGTCCCAAGAGTGGGAGCCATTTTTTTTGGTGGTACCATGTGGTGACGATTTCCTCAACCCAATTGTAATGTTCAATTTTTTTTTTTTTTTTGATCAACGCAAACTCTCTTAGGATGCTAAATTTTGTCGTGATTTTTTTGCCGAGCCAAATTGATACTGAAGGGATCTTCTACATGCCGCATAATCACATGGCATGCGTGCCTACGACTTTGAAAAGGATTAGAAAAATACGCATACACATAATGAAATAATTTGTAACAATGTATGATTACACGTATAATTTTTTCAACCCCTCCCCCCCTTCATTTTGATTGTTTTTCTTTCTATTAAAAACACACGTTATTCGCTATCAGTTTCTGATAACGAATGCGAAAGCTCTCATTTTAGTGGGACTGTAAATACGACTAGAACTATTAGATATGGTGCTATCGTCCTCGACTCCGATCACACTTTCGCGTTATGATGGGAATATTATCATGTTAACGAGAAATGGGATGAATTGCACAGGGGCTATGCCACTGAATACATATTTAAATGCCCGACATGAATTACATTGGAATAGACTGATTGATCAATTTCAATTGATTGGCTTATTAACTTAAATCATAGAACACATACTAAAATAAATCTTAACACGGGTGTTATAAACACAAGCTATATGTACTACTTTCAGTAGAAAAATAGATCACACAAAGTATAATTAAACAAAGCAATAGGCACTTGGAGACACATTTGAATAGACAATACTGGATATAGGTCCAATGGAAGGAAAGAAATCGATACAGTATAATTCCAAAAACTCGACTAAATGTGGACTGAAGAGTGGTTGAGTTAGTGAAAATGGCGCGTTATCAAGAATGGGATTAAAAAAGAACGAGTACGGTGTTTCCTCGGAAAATATTGTACAGCACTTTCATGTACTGTTTGCTTGAGCATGCAATAGAAAATTAACTATCCAAATACCCTTAAACAAAGAAAAAGTACGTACTTTAAGAAGGCCTAGAATATTTACTCCATAAAAATGAAAATTATTGAATATACTAGTAGGATTCAAAAGTTCCCGAACTGAGCCAATAACGTGGAAAATTTTTGCAGTAGATCAACTACAATAAAATTTTTGTGCTATTGCATCCTTACCCTTTTCCAAAAAAAAGTTTGCTCCAAATCGCGCGGTCGGTGGGTCGCCACGGCGTCGTATTATGTAGGCGGATGGATGTATTAAGCCGTCGGGGGCAATTGACTTATGAGATTTCGCACACAAACCGATATATCTTTGTTTCTCGCCATTTTTTCTAAAAATAATATTACATGTTGAAACGTTTATGTTCAAACTTCTAGTTTAAAAAAAAAAGTGTGAAATTTAATTCTATTGATGCACTGTACATGTGTTAAATTTCTCACTTCGAAAGTGTCCCAATACTTTGACTCCAGTGTGCCTTTGAATGATATTTGAAAAGCAAGATCAAATTATAATTCTATAATAGTAATAAAATTTTCCTTATATACAGTACACCAAATGTTAAAATATTTCTTAATTCATTTGTTTTTTGTTTTAATGCGATATATATTTTTATAAATGGCTTGACAGTTATGCATGCCAAGTGTCCCAATACTTTGAGTGACTGTATATATAGGGAGAGAGTCTAATAGTAGGAATTGAAAAAGGAAAGAAACTTAAATTCTACTAAATTACCTAGGGAAAAAAAGGTGCTCTAGATTAGATAAAAATAACATTTACCAGTTACCAATCCACCCACACAGTTTAACAGACAAAAAGCAATCACAGAATTTATGAAAGAGACATTTAAATATATACATTCGGTATAATATTTCATTCTATTCTTTTCACTTCTAAAGAAAACTCTTGCGATTGTGTTATGTAAATACTCGGCCACATTTTCAAAAATTAAACTGTCAAATAATTCAACTAATTCCATTTACCACATCAATTGATATAATGTATAACATCTAGTTAATAAATTACTTTAGCCATTCTTTTCAACACAATGCCGATGATATAATGGGAAATCAATCGTAATTAAGTTTCCGCTGATTTTTGGAAAATATACGAATTGCATTTTCCCTAATGTAAAGCAAAAGGAAAGGTTCTCATCCTGAAACATTTCATTCAAAACTAATGAATGCATTTAATGACAGAATTGCTTTCAGGCATGGCAGCGTTTTCCCCAGACTGAAAATGCACTTAACAGAAATTACAAATATATGCATCCTCTCTTTTTTTCGAAAACCCACGTCATTTTGAATCAATAACAAACTGTTTAGCAATAATCTACGATAGCAAAAACAAAAATGAGAAACGTACTCGTATTATTTATGTAATAATGGTAAAAAAAAACAACAACGAGGAAATGGAAGATGTTTCTTCCCCTTTGCGTTTAAAAAATGAAATATTACTATATATTCATTCCATTTTTATCCTTTAGAACATAGGTTCCCAACCATTTTTGAACTTGCGCCCCCTTTTCTAATAAATATTTCGATATCGCCCCCTTTTCTAGTTAATATTTCGACACCGCCCCCATTCACTCTAGAGAAATAAGAGTGCATGGTGAAAACAAGAGTTAAGTTTTAAAAATATCATATTACTAAAAGAATATATTTTTTTAATTTCATTTGTTTTCTAAAGTCCCAGTTTTTTTACTTGCGAATCAGAAATGGCCATTGCCACAAATATATTTAAATTTGTAATATTATATATTTTAGTCATAGGTAGGATATTGTTAGAATTGAAACGCAACTGAATTTCTTCATTTAAAGCAGTGGAATAAAAGTTTTAGCTTACGTGTTATAAAGACAGGGAGGGGTTTTGATGATACGAAGTAATTCATAATAAACTATTGCTTTTAAAATAAATATAAATTGACAGTTTCAGCCGTTAAAGAATCACGTTAATTCCTGGTGAACATATTTAATTATGTTTCTTGGTAAAAAAACGTAATGAAATGCAGTGGACGAAACATATTTCCTACTGCTCACAGACAAAGACAACACGTGCACTACAGAAATTAAAAAGCAATATATCAATCAATTTAATGTACGTCTGAATGAAATGTAATCTTTTTTAAGTTTTTCATCCACTTCCCGTACTACCGAAATATGTGAATTTTCGTACATGTGATATGGAATGATTTAAATACATACAATCGACACAAGTAAACAGTATTAAAGTTTACTTTTGTTAGTACATAATCAGCATGTTTTTTTAGTCTTTATTGGTTAATCTACCCAAGTTCCTCCGTGCCATCTCAGCGCCCTCCTGAAAGCCTCAAACGCCCACGTTTCGACGTTAGAGAACCTATGCTTTAGAATAAGAAAGACATGTTTTCCCCCCGCCTTTCGTCAATGAGGTTTCAAATAAATCTTAATATATTAAGTTCCCTTAATACATTTTTCCAGTTTTACCGCTAAATAGTTTTGAAATAAAATACATCAGAAAAACACATTACATTCTTGGTTGAGTTAAAGTGCCAATTGTATAATTAAGTGCAATGACCTGTGGGCAAAATGATCAATTATGATCTGATAACTGAATATCAAAAAGACAGAAAGATGATCCCATTCGAATAACTGTGGCCGAGGTAGCCGAACATTTGACCGATGTTGTTTCGGTCGAATTATGGGTTCGAGTCCTGATCCCACTGAAGATCTGCCGTGTGAAGGCTGATACACATTAGATCTAACGAAGCTTAAGTTAAGTCTTCATATCGACGTCGGACCTTTTTCTTTTGAACCATGGTCAAGTGACAAGGACGACATCCCAGCTGGCACCTCCTTTTCAAACTACCACACCAACGGGAGGACTTTGATCCTCAACAGATACAATGTGCATCAGCTGCACTACACAGCAGGTCTTAGTAGCACTGGGACTCGAACTCATGACATGCCGGCTATGAGTCCGTGACCATGACCACTAAGCCCCCACGGCCTTAGGAGTAGTATGGAAGTTTGGAGACAGATGTGCCAGCTCAGGTGTCATCCTCGTCATTTCACCGTGGCTCAAAAAATTACGAGATCAGTTGCCAGTAGACCCGGTGATGCTTTATAGTGTTACGATAATAAGCACTCACTCAGTATGAATACTTTTGTAGGCAGAAAAACATACAAATAGACAAAAACATGCACAAATGTACTAATGGTTTTTCCACTCACATATTGTTAAAATGCATCTTTAATCAAATCTCTTCTTCGATGTTGATTGCTTGGAAAAGTATTTTTTAGTAGTATGTATACCCTTTTCAGAAAAAAATTATTTTTCCTTGGTTATTTTAATTGATATTGGCATCGGCAACTTAGTTTTAATAACGGCTTCTTATACTCGTATTTCTTTTCTCTACAGCCCAGTAGCAGGGGCAAATTACAGGTTGGCTGGCCTGAAAACAATGTTCAACCCTGCAATGTTAGTTCTGTTACGAATTTTGTATAAAATAGCGTAAATAATCTGTATTTGGATGTATAATGCATTTATATTACTCTATGCTATATTTATTTCATGATAAAATTGTAATGTTCACAAGCAACGCCGTCCCTTACGTTATAATGCGATTCAATGGGAACTTGGTGAAATATTGGCTATAGAGCCAAGTTGGCATCATTTTTGGCGATAATGTTGGCGAGTTCGGAACTCTCTAGATTCTTCTAGAAATTTGTGGAGAAATCCACTAATTTCACGATCTATGACGCAAGCGCATCTTTCTCGAAGTTTCGGCCACTGCTATAAATAGAGCGATACTCGCCGCAACAGTCAGTCTGGTTTTGACTAGCGATTAGTAAACTTGCCTTGACCGCGAAGACTAGCGATTAGCAGGATTATTCAATATTACGACTTGTGGATAATCTTTTACGTACGTGTATGTTAGACACTGATAATTGTGTCTGAGTGCTGTTGAAGGTGTGAAATCCTTCTGATATTTCTTCTACGAATTTGGCTGTTGAATCCTGTACTTCTAAGGATTGATTTATGCCAATAAATACTCATCGCTCTTAAAGAACTGTCCTGTTGTTTACGACTTATTTTGCATAAAATCCTCGAACCCTGATCTACGTAACAGTTCCTAAGGTTAAGAGTTTGCTATTGTACAACTGCGGCTAATTTTTGACTTATACTGTGTGTCTATGCTTCTATTCTTGTTTGCTTTTTTAGTTTATAACGATTTTTGTACATATATATGTCACGAGGACAGATTTAAGCATCCCTATATTTACATTTTTAAGATGTCGATATATCTATTACCTCACAAAACAAACTAACTAGAAAGAAAGAAAGAACACGGCTGCACGCTTAAAATATCATGAGCCACAGCAAGACATTTTTCAGTTTTGCAGTGATAGGGGACGCGTTTCTCCACACGTGTAGTTGCGACATCAAATGCCTGAGTGAAAATCATGCTCAACTGATAAAAAGAAAATTTAGGGAAGAGAAAGAAAAAAAACCCCATTTCTTTAGAAAAGCACCATTGCTCACTCACTCCAGACGTATGGCGTAATTACACTTCCCCCCCCCCCCTTCAACAGCCAATTTATTTTACTTCATTTATTTTAACAGTGTTCAAACGGACGGGTTTTGTATATTTGAAAAAGTGGAATATATACATCGCAGTGCTTTTCTCAAGTTGCTCTTCTTAACATACGAATCAAAACATGTTTTAA